>JBAMBL010000885.1:0-13683 GCA_037043405.1 Drosophila subquinaria
TGGAGTAAGGTAGCTTGCGCAGCTGAAAAATTACCATTCTATGGAGGGCATATTAAAATCACCCAACACAACGTCAGCGTCATTGTCAAAAGTTTCTCTATCAGAGATAGTGGAATTTAGCCAAGTTTCGGAAAAAGCTATAGTGTCAGCCTCGAAAGAGAAACTACTTAAATACAAATGCTGGAGTTTTGAAAGAAGACCTCTAACATTTTGGTATTGTATAATAAGAGTTTCTAGTTTTTTGGAGAAGTATTGGTAGAAGTGTTATTTGGAAGAGTTATAGAGGAAGGATGCGTTCGCTTTTTTGCCTTGAACTCATGAACAATCATAAGAGGCGGCCAAAAAGTTACGAAAGTTAAAATGTAAATAAAAACTTACAAAGCACCAGCTGATAAAGTTTTGCACAACACTACTGTAGGAATTTTACAGAAGGTAAATGCAAAGAAAAATATGATTTAAATGCAGAGCGCAAAATAACACAGCCAACTCAGAGTAATCGATATATCGATTTGAACAGTTTTTATCTTAAAAGTATAAACACAAACTACAAGAGGTCTTTTGAGGAGAACTTTGAAAAGACATATGTAAGCCTTCTTGTATCTCTGACCAATTTAAATAAATTTACTCACTTACGCATTGCAAACACTGCCCAAATTACTTTAAACTCATTGTCAGAGCGGCGAAAATAACGTGTTGAAAGTGCGGCATCGCCATGCAACTTCGATAAATCGGCATCAACAAAAACATCGGAAAACATCGAGAAATATCGCCGATGCATCGAGCATCGATGTTTTTTTACATCACTAAGCTGAGCGAAGACCGATTCGTTCCAAATACTATGTGAACGGTTCATCTCTGACTAATTGCTCAAAAAGTCAGTAAATGAGAGTTATTTTTGAACAGCTTGAAAGGGTCAACTGTTATTTGATTTGTTTACAAACTCGTTTGACAACTGAAATTATAAAATACGAGAAAATAAATGGAAGGATTTCAAGAAAATTTCGCTGCTTAGGACAGAATCTCTGATGTTTAGGAGACCATCCAAATTTACCAGATTGGAAAACCATTGAGATAAACCATTGCAAAGGGAACCCAAAGTGAAAACACCATTTCAATGAGCTCTCATTGAACAAGCGGTTTCCGTAGCTCTCTATGGGTTGGGATCGTCTGTGAAATAACGAAAATTGGAGACAACGCACTTATGGTTTCAGCGCAACTAGAGCAAGAGTCTTAGATTCTGTTAATTTATTGTTGGTAAAAACAACTCGAAGCGCCCTTATCAGATACTTCCTGTACAATTCAACGGAATATTTATTTATTTGATACTAATAAATATTAGAATATTTACCAATAAAAACTACTATTTTCATTAAATTAAAATTATAGTACAGATTTTTACCGTTTGAAATTGGGCGCCAAAAGTTGAGAAATCTAGGGATAGTTTTTTCTCAAAATAATAAAAACTCCAAATATCGATTGAATTCCGATGAATATCGCATTGTTTTTCTGAAAATGCAAATACATTGCTCAGAAATGTACTATTCTCCCACCACTAGCTCCCATATGAAATGTATTTTATTTTATTTTTTTTTTTTTTAAATGACGGGAAGTATATATTTTTGCGTTTCATTCCGAAGAACTTAAAAACACATGTTTGACTACATTGACGGGGGGAATCGAACCCAGCTTTTTCAAACTGGAAGTTCTACTTATGTGACAGGTCGGCGACTCTAATCACTGAGCTACCAGACCACACATGAAATGTATAGGGTGAAATGTTACATTTGCTCCGAAAATGCTAAAATGCTGAAATGTAGTTTCAGCGAGGAAAGGCTATTAGTTCACGTTTAAAGATATAACGGAAATTCTATTTTCTCGACTTTGAACTTAACTTTTATGATTTTTCACAAAATCATGACATGATTCTGAAAAATCCACACCTACGGGAGGCTCAATATGTTTTTTCTGTGCCCGAATATTCTTTTAAATACATCGTGTAATTATTGTCAGATGAAAACCTTGATCCGCCACTTAAAAGAACCGTATATATACTGAAGAGTCGACTACCTGGAAAAGAAATATTGCAATAATTCTGTTATTTTTGTTAACTGTGGATATCCATCACTTTTTTTATATAGACTTAAAAGTTGACACCAAAAATAAGTTAATAAAATATTTAAATATCATTCGTGGGTTGGAAAAAGAGAAATTCGATTGGGTTAAAGCTCACACACACAGAGGAACACACAGACAGGGATCCATAGTTGATCTTACTTTCATAAGTGTGTCTCTTTTTGGCAAGTCGCAGTGGGAAGTCAGCGATGTCTACACGGCAAGTGACCATGCCGCTATTCTATGCACGATTCAAAACCGCACAGGAGTCAGAGAGTGTCTTCCACCACCACTGAAAGCGTATCGCACAGATACCTTCAACACTCAGACGTTCACTGCCGCTATCCAGTCGCTGGCCATCACTGGAAATGCAGATACCATGGCAACGCAAATGGCTGCACAACTCGCTGTAGCCTGTGATGGTACTTAGCATGGCGCGTCGAAGACCATATGTGCGGCACCATGTGCCAGCTTATTGGTGGAATGAACGCATCGCCAGCGCCAGACAAGCATGCTTGCATGCGAGAAGGCGTTATACCCGATCTCGTGGAAGACAAAACTTCCTGGAGCGGCAGTTGGAGTATAAAACTGCGCGTGAGCAAGCGTGAGTGCTTTCTGGAGCTTTGCGACTCAGCTGAATACGATCCTTGGGGCAAAGCCTATAAGACGGTCGTGAAACGTATAAATGCCGGCAACCAGGCAGCACCTACAGAAGCATGCGAACTGAAGAGGATTGTGGAAACGCTCTTTCCCAGCAGTCCCAGCATCCTAAACTTCAATGCAGCAACGACATCCACTAATGACATCGAGCCTATAACAGCACACGAGATTCTTGCTATAGCTAGAAGCCTCAAGCCCAAGAAAGCTCCAGGACCAGACGGCATCCCCAATCGTGCTTTGCGGCTAGCTCTCTCCCTGCATCCCACAGTGTTCGCCCAGTTATACAACGTGTGCCTCCAGCAACGTACATTTCCGTCATCTTGGAAAATCCAAAGGTTAGTGCTGCTCCCAAAGCCAGGGAAACCTCCAGGCGACGCAACTTCGTTCAGGCCAATCTGCTTGCTCGACACTATTGGAAAAGTGTTCGAAAAGCTGATCTGCTCCAGATTGGAAGATGCAATAGACAGATCCGATGGCCTGTCCATGTACCAGTTTGGTTTCCGGAAAAACAAATCAACGTTGGACGCCCTGGGCATGATTGTCGACATTGCCTCTAGAGCAATTCAAGGCACGAGGTGGAATGGTGGCACAAAAAAGTACTGCCTAATAGTAACGCTGGACGTCAAAAATGCCTTTAACACGGCTAAATGGGATATTATTCTAAACGCATTGGAAAGCTGTCGAGTCCCGAAATACCTAGTGGAGATTATTCAAAGCTACTTTTCTGGCAGAGTGCTTCAATATGCAACAGCGGACGGGCTGGCTTCGCACCAGGTATCTGCTGGGGTTCCACAGGGGTCAGTCCTTGGACCGCTCTTGTGGAACATCATGTATGATGGCGTGCTGCGGCTGATCCTCCCAGAAGGCGCGCATATCATCGGGTTTGCAGATGACGTGGCCATTGCTGTTGTTGGCAAGGAGCTGACAGCGACCGAGGAAACATGCAATCTATGCATCAGCCGCGTCCACCACTGGCTTGCATCAGCAGGGCTGGAACTGGCGGCTCATAAAACAGAGGCCGTTTTGATCAGCAGCCGGAAGAAAGTGGAGACTGCGCATATAATCGTAGATAACACCACAATCGCATCCAAGAGGGCAATTAAGTATCTTGGCGTCATGCTGGACACAAGATTGTCTTTTCGCGAGCACTTGGATTATGTGCACAAGAAGGCGGCAGATTCAACCAGAGCGCTTTCCCGGATTATGCTGAACACTCGGGGTCCAAAGCAGCAGCGGCGCAAACTCCTAATGAGCGTTACCAGGGCCACCATATTATACGCGGCGCCGGTGTGGTGCAGAGCACTGTCCACGCCGAGTTATTGCCGAGGCATCTGCTCGGTATATCGACTAAGCGCCATTCGTGTGAGCTGCGCCTTTCGGACTATTTCAGACGAAGCGGCGCTTGTCATCGCGGGTATGATCCCTATAACTGAGCTCATTGCCGAAGCTGGGAAAATCCATGAAGCTGCAGTTCTTAGAGCAGGAGAGACATCATCCACTTTATCGGATATACGCGTGGACGCCAGGCAGAGCAGCATAAGGCGGTGGCAAACCCGGTGGGACAACACAACCAAAGGTCGCTGGACTCACCAGCTCATCCCCAATCTCTCAATCTGGCTTGAGAGGAAGCATGGAGAAGTGGATTTCCACCTCACACAATTGCTATCTGGTCACGGGTGCTTTCGGGCCTACCTAAAAAGGTTTGGTCATGACGACTCCGATGAGTGCCCTAGCTGTGGACGGTACACGGTGGAGGACGCACGCCACATAATGTTTGAGTGCAGACGATTTGCCACCCATAGGCAGTTGCTGGAGGATGTTATGGGGACACCCATAACTATTGCGAATCTTATCCCGGGAATTCTGGAATCACTCCGGAAATGGAATGCAGTGTCCAGTTTCGCTGCAACAGTTATGACGGAGCTGAGGCAGGCGGAACGTAGCAGGAGAGCATCAAGAGAATAGGCGGGGCCGTAGCGTCTGCGATGCAATGCTATGTCGGCTGTACCGCAGACAAGTGGCACCTCCCATTCCCATTCTATGCATATGTTTTTGTGTAAATTAGTCTAAGCTATATAAGTTGATAATAAATGAATATAAAAAAAAAACACAGACAGGCAAATTGCTTATGCTTAAGCGTACCACAAACACACCACACTCAGTACACACACTCGCTCACTCGCACACCGCAAAAACAACGCACGCCCGCAACGCACACAACGCAGCGTAAAACGCGTGAAGAGCGCGCGCGTCGCAAAGTGCAAAAACAGCGTCCGGTTGGTTTTGACTGCGAGGATACGAAGGATGCTCATGTTTCTGTCAGACACTGTTGCCACTCCTTTTGTTGTTGTTGTTGTTGTTAGTGTTGCTGTTGTTGTATGTATTGCTGTAGTTGTTGGTGTTGCTGTTGTTGCTGTCGCAGTAGCTGGCAGGCTTATGTTTTGGAGAAGCTACGTCAATTTAATACATATTCAGCTGGTGTGTCGACTGCGTTCGCCAGTTGACTGCTGCTGGGATATAGCGGCAATTTCAAATACAAATTGCTCTGATTTTATGGCTACAAATGCCTATTTGTCATTTCTTAACCTCTCAACCTCTCTCTTTCTCTCTCTCTCTCTCTCTTTCTCTCTCTTCTCTCTCTTTCTCTGCCTGTTTTTGTTGGTGTAACTAACGACAGTTTGTTCAATGGTCTCAACGAAGTTGGCGACATACGAACGGATTTCATTTTAACAGTTTCAGGCAACGTTAATCCCCAATACCCAAACGCAATCGGTTGTCACTGGCTCTTTGTTTGTGTGTGTGTGTATGTTTGTGTGTTCATGTGTGTGAGTCAACCCCAAAGGCCAGAACCATGGGCAGGGATTTATGGTTAAGTATTACTCGAAGCAAATGCAGCCATATAACTGAACCTGAGTTTGACTCTGACTCTGATATTGATCCTGAACGCAGTGTCCAAGCATTATTCTCATTCAGCTACATCCGCAAAGTTTTCAGTTAGTTGAGAGTCACAAAAAAAAAAATAATACTGAGTAATTTCGTTTATCTTAATTGCTTTGGTTAAGTGCATTTCAAATTGCCGACAATTTCGAACGAATAGTGTGAATGTGTGTGTGTGTGTGTGTTTTTGCTTTTGTTAGCTGTGTTTTAGTTAGTGTTAGTTGTTGGTTTTGTCCAACACACATCAACACCAAAATGGTTGGTTGGCTGACTGGCCAAAAGTTCTCAGCCTCGATTAAGACGACAAACAGACGAACCACATCAGACAGCTATAAACCTTTTGGCACTGACAATCATCACAATGCTCTGATACTCTCTGGTGATGATGCCGTCTCTTCAGTTTGTTGAGTTTTGTGTTGGTGACGAGAGTCATCATGATAATGCTGATGACTGAACGAGTAACATATGAAGTTTTTGGCTAGAGATGGACAAATTATATCACGGTGAGCACATGCAGTTTGAATTCTACGGTTTCTCTAAATAAATTATGAATTTTGCTTAAACATTTAACGCTTTTCTATTCATGTTTTTTTCGGGTTTCTAAATCCCTGCCACATATGTATTTTTTAAACATTCTTTTATAAATAAAATTTCAGTATTATTTTGCAAGAATAAATTACAAAAATTAATTATTCCGAGAACTTCTCTTATATTTAATTTTGTGAGTGAAGTACGATATGATACGGGATCAGGAACTCTTTCAAATCCCAATTTATAATTACACTTGGGTGCTAGTTTCTGGACAACTAGAAATAATAACAACTGTGTTTGGTTAATCTCTTCAGTTCTCAACCATGATATTATTCACAAGACTGTAAGCCACCAAAACTTTGGAAAGGATAGGTTCGGTTATTCGAGCCGTCGAGAAAGACTCAGGTTCGGTTCGCTTACCGGTCTATCAACCCCTGAACCTAGGGTTTTGATTTGAGTCTTGGTTAAATTTAATACATGTTAATATGATTCAATTTGTTAAGTAAACAAATTTAATTTTCCTAAATAATTTAACTAAATTTATCGATTAAGAAATCAATTATTGTTTTGACTTTTATTCAAAGTCTGAAATATAAGCGCGACATGACAAAAGTATGAAATTTATGTAATTAATTTTGTTTTAAGCCGAGCCCATAGTGAAAGTAAGCAGTTCAGTCCGGATTTGGGCTCGCGGATTTAATTTTATCAAAGTTTTGGTTCACTTTGTTGCGTTGCCAATCTCTTCAAGAGCGACTTGTTTTCATCATCAAATCCCAGTCAGGCATTCTCCTCGCACATCTCTAAAAACGTTGGAGTTTTCACTAATTCCTCAGCCCCTGCCAATCCACACTGCAGCCACATCACAACTTTCTATTCCTCCCTCCCTGCTTCACTCACCCTCTTAACAACTCTCAGTCTGTATGTATGTTGTTGGCATTTGCATATTCTCTAATTTGGCTAGTTTGCCAATTGCGGCCGATTTTGCAAAACGTTATTTGCCAAGGGCGTCTGGGCGGGTTACTGGCATGGTCACCCTGAGCTCTCAGCCCACCTGCCTCCCTGCCACCCACTCGGAATGGCCTCACAAGTATTTAGTCTATGACGAGATGAGTGGTTTGAAGTGTGCCCAGCCACAGAGACATAGACAGAGAGAGAGAAAGACAGAGAGAGATCCATCTGAGCTGTGCCAATGTGCAATGTCTCGTGTCGTGTGAATTTGTTTAGCTTGAAGTGGTGGCCGAAGAGCAGAGGTCAAAGTTTTGTACTTCTTGCTCTCGAATTGCGCCAGCTGGCAGCTCACCTGCTCAGTCCATAAATTGTTGGTCAACCTGTGCGACGATTTGTGGGCCATGTTGACTTGATATATGGCTTTTTATTATTCTCGTGCCCGTAGCAAACCGAAACGAAGCCGTATCGAGCTCTGCTCAGTCAGGCCAATCACATTATGAAAGCAACCAATATTAATTACGACCATTACAACAAAACGCTTGAAAAAACCGCAACAACAACAACTATAGCATTAATGGAGAAAACGTCGGCTAATGCCAGGGCCAAAACTCATTTAGCCGCGTTAAAGTAATTACAATTTATAGGCCACCAAAATCAGTAACACAACATAAATCCAAATGAACGCGCAGTACACCTCTCCTCTTCCTCCTCTTTCTCCATCATCTCTCATCCTTCTGCTTCTGTTACGCTTCTTGGCCGCCTGGAGTTAAAAATTTAAGCCACATACACAAAAAGTCACAGAGCAAGCGACACCTGACAGCCGACAATCACCCCACCCATTTCTCTTCTCTCCTCCTTCTCCTTTTACCTCCTCCCTCCTTTTACCTTCATATCGAGTCTTTATTACACTGGCAAAGGCAACGCGCGATAAATAAATAAATAAATAAATGCCGCCTAACAAGCCGCAAGCAGGCGAAATTTGTTGCAATTCATTGACTTGGCGCACAGACGCTAACATAAATTACAAGGGCCTCACACAGCCGGTAATATATCGACAGCAGCAGCAGCTCCCAACAACAATTTGTAAACTTGACGTCGAGGGGGGAGATGGAACTGGAAACGACAATAAGGCAACCAATGTTGGCAAGGAGCTTAGCGAAATGGCCAAGGCAAGAAACCATTGACTACATGTGGGCTCAGCACTTGGCATTGTAATAACAAAAATCAAAAAACAATAAACAATCAAAATATCAAAACAATTGTTCACACTTGAATGAGCTTTTGCGACACTCAAAAAAAAAAGATGAAATAGATACTAGAATTTAAAGATGAAGACTTCGAAATCTCATAGATCCCACTAAGTTAAGAACTGACGCAATTACGAATGCAATTTTGTGCGATTATATTTCTTTAAGGCGTTTCCCTATCTCCGCTCTGATAACAAACTTTTATTTGGTTTAATGAAGTACTTTGAACACCGAATTCAGAAATCAGAAGAGAATGTATGTATTTATTATTGATACTTAGAAAATGATGTACAGCATAATTTTGTCCGTGGAAGATTAAACTGAGCTATAATTTTTACACCGAATGCTCAGGACTAATCGAAAAGTTTCTTACCATTTCTATTTTAAAAATCTTTATGATAATAAATGCTCAAAATGGATCAGATTTTCTAATATTTCCTTAAGATTGCAAGTTTTGAAAATAAACAACGAAAACAATTTCAGCTTGTCAACAGATTTACCATAAGGCTCGATTTGTAAAGAACACGTGTGATGTGTGCAGCAAACTGGAGGCGTACTCTGCCTACGGGTTCGACTAGAGCTCAGGGAAAGTGGGGTGGGTCTTTTGCCACCTAGCAAGCCGCCGTGTTACACAACTAAAAATTGAAGACAGAGTTAAACTAGGAAATAGATATCAACCAAGAAAAGGAACTAAGAGCAGATAAGAATGATTTACCAGATATGAAGAACTAAGATTTTGTTGTACTTCTTCTTTACCCTCCCAACCTGTAAAGACTTCTAAAATTATGTGCCTTTACCCTATATCAATGCATCAATGTTATTTCAGGTGCCTATTAAGGCGAATTAATTTAATTCATAGTTAATTCGTAAGATTTCATGCTAATTTACAATAATTCATTTTTAACCTCTAATGAGGATTTTTAGATTCAATGCCAGACAGATATATTACATTCGAGGTTATTGATAAGAAACGGGTTCGAAGTTGGTATGTTTGCTGTTATATATGACTTAAATGATGGATTACTTTCATTTGCGGCCAAGCCGTACTCACATACTTTAAATTTTAATGATTAAACTCCACCGTAGTCGACAGGCCTAAAGACGAAGATGTGCTGTGTGAACTTCAAATAGATTAGAATATATACAGGGTTGCCCATATTCGACGGACCCATCTGGCAACTCCATAACTTTTGACAGAGATGTCAGATCGCTTAATGACATACCGCGTTTGAAGCGTCAGTCCAAGCAGATTTTTACCATGGAACAATACACGCCACGCGAGCGCTCTGAAATAGTTGAAATTTACATTCAACAGAACAAGTCAATTGTGAAAACTCAACGTGCTTTTAAAAAATTAAAAAATGTGAAAAGTGCGCCTTCTAAGAACACCATTAAGCGTTTATACGAAAAATTTTCGACTGGTGAGGCTCTTTCTAATCTGAAAAGGCCAACTAAAAGTCGACCAAGGCGATCGGCCGAGAATATCGCTGCCGTACGAGCCAGTGTTGAGAGGTCCCCAAGAACATCCCAAAAACGCCGTTCTCAGCAGTTGGGCATGGCTCGGTCCACTTTACAACGGATTATTCGCGTTGATTTGCATTTGTTCCCGTACAAAATTCAATTGACGCAAAGATTGTTGCCTGCGGACAAGCCTCGTCGATTGGAATGGGCCCAAAGAGTCATCGAAATGGCCGAAGATGACGAGCAATTTTGGAACAAAATTATCATGTCCGATGAAGCCCATTTCACATTGAATGGAGATTGAAGAAGTGCCTCTTCATGACGAAAAAGTCACAGTTTGGTGCGGCGTTAGTGCGAAAACGGTCATTGGGCCGTTTTGCTTCCAAAATGAAAATGGCCATGCTGTTACCGTCAACCAGGAGCGTTATCGCGACATGATGACCAATTTTGTGATGCCAATTATTCGTCGAAAGCGTATGGGGCAGTTCTGGTTTCAACAAGACGGCGCTCCACCGTACACAAGTCGCATAACAATCGATTTTCTGAAGAAATTGTTTCCGGGCCGTTTGATGTCGAAAAGTGGTGATTTGGACTGGCCACCGCGTTCGCCCGATTTGACGCCGCCTGACTTCTTCTTGTGGGGATATTTGAAGTCAAAGGTTTACGTTAACAAGCCAAGGACCGTAAAAGAGCTCAAGGACAACATTCGTGAAGAAATAGCCGCTATTCCGGCCGAAATGTTGGCGAAAACGATGGAAAATGCTGCAAAAGGGCACAATACGCCATCAACGCCAGAGGCGGCCATTTGAGAGATATCATATTCAAAAATTGATGTAAACAAATCTACTTGGAACAAATTAAATAATTAAGATTGCCAACCGCCAAATTTTTATTTTTTTCTTTGATTTTTTTAAAAAAAACATGGGTCCGTCGAATATGGGCAACCCTGTATATCAGCTGAGAATTTGATATTATATACCAGCAGCGTCTCTGCAGCGGCGTGCAAAATTGAGGATGCGCTTATTGGCTGCGCCGAGTTTGACGCTTTGCGCTGGTCTTTGATGGTGGCAGCCGCCACACGTCGCACAGACTCCGATGCCTTCATACAAAAGAAATAGAATAAGACACGAGTCTTGCACTTTTGGCACAACATACCTTTTATTGCCAAAATCTCACTTTTCACAAAAATACGTGCACGTATGCACTTTGCACGATCGGGATGCACTATTTGTTGATTAAAAACTCTGATGCTTCACCATGATTTAGATTTTTGTCACCAGATGCAATCTGCACTTGCCAATTAGTAAAAGCGAAAAGAGACAGATCGACGGTAGCTAAGCGTCACTATCGCGAAAATTAATCGTATGCCCATGAACGATTTGCAGACTTTATCGATTAATCGATTAAAATGGTAACGAGGTAAAAGTCTAGTGACAAAAACATTTTCATGCCCCAAAATTTCTGATATCCAATTTTGTGACGAATAATATTAAGTTTTACATATAAATTATTTTAAGCAAAATTTTGGCACTCGGCACATTGCGCTAAAATGTATCAATTCTTCATACCAAATAAAACTCATTCACTGTTTTGCGCAGTGCCGAATGCAAAAATTTTGCTTAAAATAATTTATATGTAAAACTTAATATTATTCGTCACAAAATTGGATATCAGAAATTTTGGGGCATGAAAATGTTTTTGTCACTAGACTTTTACCTCGTAAAGAGGTTTTTTTTTGTGGGATATCAGAAATTTTTGAATAAGACCTCAGAAATTTTGAAATTGCAATATTTTTTGACAGTATAGCTTTGTCAACTTTGATTATTGTTTGTACAAGCTGAAGCAAATTGTCTGGCAACACTGGTCCCCTTTACAAACACACATGCCCAGCGCAAAAGCTATCAGCACTCTTAAACTCTGGGTGCTATGACACTTTGCTGCTGCTATCCTATTCCCATTCTAAGTAAAATGTATGTATTTAGCTAACAGGTAATTTCCGCATTACGCTGCAAGCAGTGCAAAAAGCCCTTCGAAATACCTTTTCAACGATATATAGATCGCATCTGTAGCTTCTATCGTTTGGATGCTATGGTGGTTTCAATTTTAGCGGTTTTTAGCGATTTCCCGCTAAACTAGCTTTTTTTCGAAAAAGTCGTAGAACAAACGTTTCTAGATTTTTGATCGGGAACAAGTCCTCATTCAAACTTTTAAGCTAAATCAACGATTTGATCCAAACAAACAAACAAACAAACAGACAAACATACTGACTTTTCATCTCATTTTCGGAAGGCCCCTAAAAATTTCAAAATTAATTATTTTTTGAACCAGTTGTCCGATTTTGATGATCGAGGTGTCATTCGACGCGTATTTTTGATGAGAATTGTAAAAAATTCAACGAAAATTCAAAAAGGCTCCAACGGCCCCATTAGCTCCAATAATTTAAATTTTTCCCCTCCCACTTACACCTGTTTATCTCACGAACCAGGTGAGTTTTCTAAAGTCTTAGTATGCACACTTGTAAGTTTAATTGATACCTTTCGATCAATATATAACTCGACCTGATCGGACAGTCATAGCAAATTTTCCATTCTTCCTGTTTGTATATGCTAGTCGCCTTCGCACCCTTCGTGCTGCTTTCGTCACTAGCGCGGACTGCCGTCCGCAGTGATTAGTAGTCCTGCCAACGCATCAAAAATGTTATGTTATCCGACTGTAAGTTAACATTTCGCCTTACAGCTGCTAATTAACAAAACAGTAGCGTCCGAAATAATGTATAAACAACAAACAATTCTGCAAGTGAAAACTAAATGAAAAATTGTGCAAAATAAGTTTGAGCAAAATGCTCACCACTACAGATTTAAAAAAGACACAAACTGAAAGATCTCAATAAAATGAAGAATGCTTAAAAATACTTCTTCTGTATCGTGTAAATAAATATTATTTCATGTGATTGTTTGATTTGACTGTTTTATGACAGCTGTATGATATAGTATTGCTATTTTAATAACATACAGTGAACCACAAATGTCTTCATACAGCATAAACTTGTAAAATTTGCGTATAATAAAGATGTTTTGATGCGGTTTTCTTATATTAATCTTTTATTTACTTAAATCCTGTTCTAATGATACCAAAATTTCTTTAACCCATTAAGTTCCCATCGAAATTTTTGAATTTGAAAAAAAGTCAATTTTTTTATAATTTTTATTTTTTATAATTTTTTAAAAATCCTAAAAATGACGATTTTAACCCCTTATTCCTACTTTTCACACAAAAAGTGGCTTTTTTGCAGTTTTCAAAAAACTATAAAAAATACTAGCAAAAATATTTTTGAAAAATTTTTTTTGCAGTCACTCTTAGAATTGTTTGAAGAATTTTTCTGCATCAAAAAATTTTTTGGACAAAATCGAGGAAAAATTTTGAAAAATTGACTTTTTTTCAAATTCAAAATTTTCAATGGGTACTTAATGGGTTAAAGAAATTTTGGTATCATTAGAACGGGATTTAAGTAAATAAAAGATTAATATAAGAAAACCGCATTAAAACATCTTTATTATACGCAAATTTTACAAGTTTATGCTGTATGAAGACATTTGTGGTTCACTGTAACTATACTATAACCGAAAAATTTTAATTTTGATTGTAATATCTCAAAAATATTTAATGAGTTCTTTTTCAGCTGATGAATAATATTGACAGATATAAATTGTTATGTTCTGATTCAGCTCTCTTAGAGATATACATAATAAATACAAATATAATAAGCTACTATTTTCACAAAATATTG
>JBAMBL010000886.1:0-22943 GCA_037043405.1 Drosophila subquinaria
GAAAACGACATCTACGTCTACATAGAGCAGTGCATTCTGCTAGTATGTGCATCGAGGATTCCTCCTCGCAATTGCAGAACCGGCAGGTTCCACTGCTTACTATTCCTAACTTTGATAGGTGACTTCTCAGTTTGCAATGCCCGGTCAAAAGACCGGTGAGTATTCTGAGTCTATTCTTTCCCAATGTGATTACTTGCTTAAGCCGCTTTGTGTTGTAGCTACCTAGGAGGTATTTGGCTTGTCTGAGACCTGTTGTCTCCGTCCAATGCGACTGCTGAAGTCGCCTCTCCTCTTTTTGTAGGTGTTCCCGGATTGTGTGTCTTCCAATCCCACAAAACGGTTCAGGACCTATTAGGGGCCTGCATGCGCCCATTCTGGCTAGTCTTTCAGCTGCCTCGTTTCCTGCTTAATCCCTGTGGCCTGGGATCCATCTTAGAGTTAGCCTATTATGTGATCCCAGTTGGTTTAGCTTCTTCCGCACCTCATGCACTACTTTAGACGTTATTTTCGCCATACTGAGTGCATTGAGAGCTGCTTGACTATCGGATAGAATGGCTATGTCTCTATTCCGATAGTTGCGTTTGAGATTAAGATCAACACACCTCCCCTATTGCACATACCTCAGCCTGGAAGATGCTGGTATATGTTCCTAGAGATTCATAGTAAGATATCCGAGGGCCTACAACTCCAAGTCCTGTGCCTTGGTCTGTAAGAGATCCATCGGTGTATTATTTGATGGTGTGTTGACCCATTGGATGGACTTCATCAAGTGTTGTCCAGTCCTTCTTACTGCTTAGGTTCACTTTGAAATTCTGCTCGAGCATAAGCTCGGCAGTCATCTCGTCCCTTGGCTGTAATAGTAAGGGGAGCAGTTTAATGAATACATGGAGTGGCGTGAGCTCCATTAGGACTTCTATGGCCGTTGTCGGACAGGTGCTCATAGCTCCCGTCATACACACGCAGGCCATCCGTTGCAGTTTTAAAAGCTGCTTCTTGACGGTGATGAGTTGGGCTCTATCACCCCAGGCTATTGCTCCGTATGTGAGCATTGGCCTGACAACCATTAGGTATAGCCATCTAATAATCTTCGGTGATGTGCAATGATTTCCCGGCTATGCTGCGACAGGCATAAAGTGCTCGAGTGCACTTTGCTATCGCATTTTGTACATGGGGGCCGAAGTTAAGTTTACTGTCGAAAGTGACTCCTAGGTACTTAACCTCCTTACTTGTTTCTATTATGCTGTTTGACAGCCTTATTTGGTTCATTCTCTGCAACTTGTACTTTTTAGTGAAGGGAACGATGACTGTCTTGGCGGGGCTGAGGTTGACGCCCACCTCTCCACACCAGTCGCTCGTGTGGTGACAATGATGACAATGTCATCAGCGTAGCCCTGCTGCGTCTGAAGGTCTTGGGGCTGGTGATATCTTTCTTCCCTGCTTTGGGGATGAAGACCACCCTAGCTCTACGCCACGCACTCGGTATGTATCCGAGTGCAAGGCTGCTTATCATTGCCTTCCTAAGGATGTGGAGGAGTATATCCGCCCCCTGCTGTAGGAAGGATGGTGATATCATATCAAGGCCTGGCGATTTGTAGGGCTGGAAAGTGACAATTGCCCATTGTAATCGTTCTGTTGTGACTGTCGACTTAGCAATTTTCCAGTCGGCAGACACTGGCCTAGAAATGTTACTTATTCGACTGTATCTTCTTGTAACGGGGTGCTTCCCGGGAAGTGTGTCTCAAACAATAGCTCTAGTTTTTCTATACTACTGCCAGTGAAGGTGTCATCCCTACGTTTCAGGGCTAAATTAGCCTCTGGCGTGCGTCTCGAAAGTGCCCTATGGAACCGGACACCTTCGGATGTGCTTTCTATACTTTCGCAGAATTCGCGATAGTTCTTCCGCTTGGCCTTTCTGATCTCCTTGTTGTAGGAGGTAAGGCTTTCACGGTAAGAGTCCCATAACCCGTCTCTCTTCGCTCTGTTGACGAGGTGACGAGTGGTGAGTCGTAGCCTCTCGAGGCTGTCGTTACACCAAGGGGCATCTCTTACTTTGCGCTTCCTTCCAAGAGGACAGCTTTCTTCAAAGGCATTTGTTATGCTGCTGCTTATATTTCCTACAACTCTTTCTAGTTCCACTTGTGAACGGGGTAAACCCGTCCTTTCATTGGATAGATTGAGTTGTAGGGTCGCTTTAAACTTTTCCCAGTTTGTGTTTCTGGGGTTACGGGCTGGTGTGCTACTGTCCGTGCTGACTTGCAGCTCAAAGAGGATGATTCTATGTTCAGACATAGATTCCTCCATAGAGACACGCCAGTTACTTAGGTGTGGCTTAAGGCACCTACTTATCAGGGTGATGTCTAATACTTCTTCCCTGATTCTAGTTACGAATGTCGGTGTGGAACCGACATTTCCAATTTCTAAATTATATCTAAATATAAAGTCAAGAAGGTACTCACCTCTTGTGTTTGTGTCTGTGCTTCCCCAGACCACATAGTGGCATCACATCCGATGATCAGGGGGAGCTTCTTCCTGGCGCGGTGCTCCGCCAGCCCAACGATTTCCGTTGGTGGACATGTTCCGTCGCCAGCAAAATACGCCGAGGCCACCACGGTGTTACATGCGCTGCCGGCCGTCTGCACGGCTATTGGAACGCAGTCCCCGCTTAGGAATTCTGAAAGGATAGTATAGTTAATACATTTCCTCACCATTATGCACGTTCTTGGTACTGGGTCTCTTTGGTCCCAGATTACCTTTGAGTCCGCTGTGTACAGGCCTTTGATGCCATTGTTGATCCATGGCTCCTGTACCAACGCTAGCCCAAGGTGTTGGTTGGTGAACATCCTGGCTAGGACGGCCGAGGCCGCCTTCGCACGGTGGATGTTCACCTGGGCTAGCTTAGTGCTGATGACTTGCGTCATCGCACTATAGCAGCGGCTCCATTTCACATGACGAGGAGGGCCGGGAGTTCCCCTCGTCATCGCGAGACGTCAGAGTGACGTCCGCTTCTTCCAGTTCGTCTTGCAACTCCTGGGACGACATGGCCGGCTGCTGGTCCATCTCCTCAACTGCAGCGGGATCCGGTGAGATCCGCCAGATCTTCGTCCTCGGCAAGATCCTCCAATGACTTGGAAGGACCTGCCGGACAGACGCTGGACACGCTCGCTGCCGGGGACGGCTCCGAATTCTGTCCCGCTGGAGGGAGGTCCTCGCTTGCGGGTGCGGTTTTATCCGCCGTCTTTTTCAGTCCGCTAACGGGGATTTTCCCGAAGCGGAAGAAAAGTTGGTGACCTCTGGTCACTATGTCGTTCCTGGCCATCTCATCGATGCCAAGTACCAGAAGGGCACCTCCTCCTTCCTCCTTCCTAGAGATGACACTCCATTCCTGAGTCTCGATCTTGTTCTGGTTGCTCAGCATAACCAGCAAGTCGTCCGTTTCTCTGTCCGTACTTCTCGGCAGGTAGATCGTGATGGTATGGGGTGACGGTATGTCATCCCCCATCCTACAATCAAGGGGTACACCCTTCCAGGAATGTAGCTGTGATGCTACCGTCGCCAGCCAGTCTGCCGAGTTCTGGTCTGTGCACTCAATGACCAGGTAGCCTACCCGGAAATGAATTCCAAGGAAGGAAACGGCAGTGTCCCATCCTGTCAGTATGACCTGATCTAGGATGGCCTCCTCAAGCGCGGAAAGGTCCCCGCGACTGAGAATTACCTGGGGATACTCCGCAGGCAACACGGCCACTTTCACCTTACTCGCGACAGCCGCGTAGGATGCGCGAGGCTCAGTGGGCGCCGAGGAGGTGGACTTCCTGGCTGTTGGTTCAGCTGCTGCTGCTGCTGCTGCTGACGTGCTGGGGCGCTCATTCAGCGCTTCCTGCCCTCCTGATTTTGGAGCTTTGTGCACCGCTCTTACAGGTGTCACTGCTTTGGGTCTTTGAGCAGTTGTCTCCGCCGCGCGAACCCTTTTAGGGGTGTCGGTTGGCGGTGTAAGCGCACTACTCGACCTTTTGGCAGGTGTCCTGTCTTCGGATGTCGTCGGTCTTGGCTCTTTGGCCTTGGCGAACGCATCCTCCTGCGACATCCCCTGCTGGAGGTACCGGAGGTACCACTTGGTCCTTGAACCACAGAGACTACGTCTGTGGGGGTCATCTACCCCACCCGGTTCTCCTCGGCCCGGCAGAAGATTCCTTTTCCGTGGCAGGCGTTGTTCCTGCCGTGTGTCAGCGGCTAGTGCCGGACGCAACGGTCGGGATTGTCCTATCGTGCTCCTTTCAGCGGCTAGCGCAGGACGCATCGGTCGGGATGGTCCTACCGTGCTCCTTTGCGAATGTTTCCGCGATGCTTGAAGACTTGGCCGTCTTTGCTGTGCCGGTGGCACTCTCCTATTTGAACCCGGAGCTTGGCTACGTGGAGGATGGTCTACCACGTTGGAGGGCCGCTCCCTATCAAGGTTGCGGTCCTCAAAGTGTCTGGCAACACTTTCCGCAGAGAGATCCTGCTGGAGTTATAGTTTATTTGTCTTTTTGTCCATAAAAAGTTCCACGAGTGGCGCGACAAGGGTGAGGTCCATCCGAGCAGAGGTCCACATGCCCGGATAAGGCTGATTAGAACAGGCGGTCGCCACTTGCCTGAGCCCACCGTTAGCGACTGAGCTAGTTTTTGACCTGACCCCCAGCCAGGCTGACTCTCAGCACGGTGCGAGTAACACTCTTAGTCCGGCCCGGGGTGAGATAAGGGGAAAGGAAGAGGTAGGTACTTGTGAGGGAGTTGAGGGGTGTGTGAGGCTATGCTAACACAAACGCCTTGTCGGTACGATGATCGGTATCGTACCCGCTGTTTGTCCGGGACTGCTTATTACGGGGTAGACCCGCTATTCGCAGCTAGCCTCCCCGAGGGGTGGCAATTCGCTACCCGCAACCCGCGACCCGCCTGGTGGCCTCAGCTAAGCCCCCCCCCCATCTCACAAGCGCATGTAGCTGAATGAGAATAATGCTTGGACACTGCGTTCAGGATCAATATCAGAGTCAGACTCAGGTTCAGTTATATGGCTGCATATGCTTCGAGTAATACTTAACCATAAATCCCTGCCCATGGTTCTGGCCTTTGGGGTTGACTCACACACATGAACACACAAACAAAGAGCCAGTGACAACCGATTGCGTTTGGGTATTGGGGTTTAACGTTGCCTGAAACTGTTAAAATTAAATCCGTTCGTATGTCGCCAACGTCATTGAGACCATTGTACAAACTGTCGTTGGTTACACCAACAAAAACAGGCAGAGAAAGAGAGAGAAGCGAGAGAGAGAGATAGAGAGTTTAAAAATGACAAAAAGGCCTTTGTAGAAATAAAAGCAGTGCAATTTGTATTTGAAATTGCCGCAAAGTCCCAGCAGCAGTCATATGTATGACATTGACGTAGCTTCTCCAAAACATAAGCCTGCCAGCTACTGTGATAGCAACAACAGCAACACTAACAACAACAGCAACACTAACAACAACAACAGCAAAGCTAACAACACTAACAACAACAGCAACATTAACAACAACAACAACAGGAGTGGCAACAGGGTCTGACAGAAACATGAGCATCCTTCGTATCCTCGCAGTCAAATCCACCCGGACGTTGCTTTTGCACTTTGCGACGAGCGCGCATCTCACGCGTTTTACGCTGCGTTGCGTGCGTGCGTGCGTTGCTTTTGCGGTGTGCGAATTAGCGAGTGTGTGTGCTGAGTGTGGTGTGCTTGTGGTACACGCTTAAAGGAAAGCAATTTGCCTGTCTGTGTGTCCCTCTGTGTGTGTGAGCTTTAACCCAAACGAATTTCTCTTTTTCCAGCCCACGAATGATATTTAAATATTTTATTAACTTATTTTTGGTGTCAACTTTTAAGTCTTTATAAAAAAAGTGATGGATATCCACAGTTAACAAAAAATAACAGAATTATTGCATTATTTTTTTCCAGGGTGTCAACTCTACAGTATATATACGGTTCTTTTAAGTGGCGTATCAAGGATCACTGCGGACGGCAGTCCGCCCTAGTGACGAAAGCAGCACGAAGGGTGCGAAGGCGACTAGCATATATACACAGGAAGAATGGAAAATTTGCTATGACTGTCCGATCAGGTCGAATTATATACTGATCGAAAGGTATTAATTCAACTTACAAATGTGCATACTAAGACTTTTAGAAACTCACCTGGTTCGTGAGATAAACAGGTGTAAGTGGGAGGGGAAAAATTTAAATTATTGGAGCTAATGGGGCCGTTGGAGACCTTTTGAGTTTTTGTTGAATTTTTTACTATTATTATCAAAAATAAGCGTCGAATGACACCTCAATGATCAAAATCCGACTACTGGTTCAAAAGATAAATTATTTTGAAATTTTTAGTCGTCTTCCAAAAATGAGATGAAAAGTCAGTCTGTTTGTTTGTTTGTTTGTTTGGATCAAATCGTTCATTTAGCTTAAATGTTTGAATGAGGACTTGTTCCTGTTAAAAAATCTAGAAACGTTTGTTCTACGACTTTTTCGAAAAATCGCTAGTTTAGCGGGAAATCGCTAAAAACCGCCAAACTTAAAACCCCCATATCATCCAAACGATAGAAGCCACAGATGTGATCTATATATCGTTGAAAAGGTATTTCGAAGGGCTCTTAGACATGCCTTCGAAGTTTTTTTTTTAGGCAAATGGATAAGCAGCTACAGGTGAAATACGGTTTTTTTGGCTGTTTTTGAGAAAACGTTAGAGCCGATTTTTTTTAATTTTCAATATGTTATAGTTTGTACCATTTCGCGTTTTTTGATATATCATGCATAAATTTTTGTTGATTGGTTTGGAAGATATATCCTATTAACTGAATGTATACGTTTTATATTAAATTGGGATAGGACAGCAGCAGCAATTACATTTGACTAACAGTCGAGTAACAATGAAATCTATAATTAGAAAGTTGTTCTTAAAGATCGCCAGTGGCGCGAAGTGTAGAGCGTCCGATTTTGAATGAATTCTCAGTTCGGGTTCCGGGTTCAAATCCTGGCACGGACGAAACTTTTATTTTTTTTAATTTTTAAATGCAATTAATTTGTTAGTAGATTATTATCATGCATACATTTTTGTTGGTTGGTTAGAAGATATCACTGCGGACGGCAGTCCGCGCTAGTGACGAAAGCAGCACGAAGGTGCGAAGGCGACTAGCATATATACACAGGAAGAATGGAAAATTTGCTATGACTGCCGATCAGGTCGAATTATATACTGATCGAAAGGTATTAACCTAACTTACAAATGTGCATACTAAGACTTTTGGAAACTCACCTGGTTCGTGAGATAAACAGGTGTAAGTGGGAGGGGAAAAATTTAAATTATTGGAGCTAATGGGGTCGTTGGAGCCTTTTTGAATTTTCTTTGAATTTTTTACAATTTTCATTAAAAATACGCGTCGAATGACACCTCGATCATCGAAATCGGACAACTGGTTCGAAAGATAATTAATTTTGAAATTTTTAGTGGCCTTCCGAAAATGAGATGAAAAGTCAGTTTGTCTGTTTGTCTGTTTGTCTGTTTGTTTGTTTAAATCAAATCGTTGAGTTAGCTTAAAAGTTTGAATAAGGACTTGTTCCCGATCAAAAATCTAGAAACGTTTGTTCTACGACTTTTTCGAAAAATCGCTAGTTTAGCGGGAAATCGCTAAAAACAGCTAAAATTGAAACTCTTATAGCAGTCAAACGATAAAAACTACAGATGCGATCTATATATCGTTGAAAAGGTATTTTGAAGGGCTGTTATGCATACCTTTTAACTTTTTTTCAAAGTAGATAGGTAAATTGCTACAGGTGACGTAAGGTATTTTCCCCCACATTTTGGCGGTTTTTGAGAAAACGCCGCTAACGATTTTTTTTAAATTTCAATATGTTTTAGTTTGTAAAATTTCGCGTTTTTTGATATATGACACAAAAAATTTTACCGTTAGGTTTGGAAGATATAACCTATTAACTGAATATATACGTTTTACTTTGAATTGGAATAGGGCAGCAGCAACAAAGTGTCATAGCAGCCAGTTTGTTTGTTTGGATAGCTTAAATGTTTGAATGAGGACTTGTTCCTGTTCAAAAATCTAGAAACGTTTGCTCTACGACTTTTGCGAAAAATCGCTAGTTTAGCGGGAAATCACTAAAAACCGCTAAAATTGAAACCACCATAGCATCCAAACGATAGAAGCTACAGATGCTATCTATATATCGTTGAAAAGGTATTTCGAAGGGCTTTTTGCACTGCTTGCAGCGTAATGCGGAAATTACCTGTTAGCTGAATACATACATTTTATTTAGAATGGGAATAGGATAGCAGATCAAAGTGTCATAGCACCCAAAGTTTAAGTGCTGATAGGTTTTGCGCTGGGCATGTGTGTTTGTAAAGGGGACCAGTGTTGCCAGACAATTTGCTTTAGCTTGTACAAACAATATTCAAAGTTGACAAAGCTATACTGTCAAAAAATATTGCAATTTCAAAATTTCTGAGGTCTTATTCAAAAATTTCTGATATCCCACAAAAAAAACCTCTTTACGAGGTAAAAGTCTAGTGACGAAAACATTTTCATGCCCCAAAATTTCTGATATCCAATTTTGTGACGAATAATTTTAAGTTTTACATATAAATTATTTTAAGCAAAATTTTTGCATTCGGCACTGCGCAAAACAGTGAATGAGTTTTATTTGGTATGAAGAATTGATACATTTTAGCGCAATGTGCCGAGTGCCAAAATTTTGCTTAAAATAATTTATATGTAAAACTTAGAATTATTCGTCACAAAATTGGATATCAGAAATTTTGGGGCATGAAAATGTTTTCGTCACTAGACTTTTACCTCGTAAAGAGGTTTTTTTTGTGGGATATAATAATTACACGGTGTATTTAAAAGAATATTCGAGCGCAGAAAAAAAATATTGAGCCTTGGTAATTGCCTCCCGTAGGTGTGGATTTCCCAGAATCATGTCATGATTTTATGTAAAATCATAAAAGTTAAGTTCAAAGTGACCTTATTTCGTTAGATACTTTAAGCAGTCTGGCAACCTTTCTCCTTTCAAATTTTGTCTCAATACGACGAATTTTGTATACATACCCCAGGGCATGTTTGGTGTGATATACTTATTTCTGTGTGTTTGTTGTCATTACAACATATAACACTTTACCACATAGCACAAATATTAGAGTTTCTGAATACCCTAATTATTTTTATGACAAGACCGGTTGAAAAAATGAATGTACAGGCGCCATCTTCAGCCATTTGATCTTAACGAAATCGTGACGAAATTTCGTTTTAATATGTACATATCTCACCAATTTCTTTCTAACCTGGTTATAGGCTATGATATTATTTTGAAGATCTATATCAAGGGCGGAAAGTTAATATTCGGAATACGTAAGATGTTCCTAGTAAGTTTTTAAAAGAATTTTTTGAAAATGAACAGAGTGAAAACCTTTTCAAGTAATTTTTCAAACGTGTCATTTAGCACCCAGAATGTGAGTTAATTGCGATAGGAGATACATACCTATCAGATAATTGTCAACAGAATATTTTTGATAGTTTATGTTCAGGTTCAATTTAAACACCCATATAGTTTTATTTATTTTGTGGAAACTGTGACTTAAGTTAATCATTATTCAGGCGAAATGCCAAACCTCTCGAGTATTGAAAATAACTAATATTTTTAGGCATATTGACTATCAAGGGTTAACTAGACTATTTTTGATGGTTGCTAAGGGAACTTGAAGTTGAGTAGAATTGCAGCTGATTTTGCAGTTGCAACTTGCCGCTGTTTCTGTTGATATTCGAGTAAGAATCCATAAACAATAAAGCGATTGAGGCAACTGTCGAGTAGACAGGCAGGCAAGGCAAAGGAGCAAAGCACAACAGACTAAGGAGAGATAAGGAAGAGGAAGCTGAGCTGCGGCGAGGTTGGGGTTGAGGTTGAGGCTGACACGCATGTTGAGCATTAGCAGAGAAGCGCAGTGAGACCGCAATCAATATTTTATCAAAGCAAATGCGCTACCAAGCCGAATAAATAAGAAGGAGAAAACAAAAATGGAAGCAGAAGATGGAGATGGAGAGCAAGATGACTCACAAGAAGAATAAGGAAATAGGAAGCTGAAACTGAGTTTGCAGTTGAGTTTTTTGCGTTTTTTTGGTGGACAGTTGTCTAAACCGTCAAAATAGCGCCATAGATTGACCCAATAGGAATGAGGAGAGGGGGAGGGGTGGGTCACTATTTACTATTCATGTTAAGTGATGCTGTGTGCAAAAAGAAAACTGCAAACAATGAAAAGCAAAGCACATGAAAAGTCAGTTCAACTCTGGCACGAGCATGAATAATAAAGGAATCATCGCCCCTGAAAAAGCTAGCTCAAGGCACAAAATACATATCAAATTAGAGAACAAGCAGAGATTCAATGTGTCGACAGGCAAAAGGAGAGAGAAAAAGAGAGAGGAGTAGTTGACAAAAGCATTGAGCAAACTTTCAATAAGCTGAGATACTCGTTAATAAAGGATTGAAAACGCAGTCTGCCAATGTCATCAATCATAAGTATTGCAATCAATTATTTTGGCCTTGGCTTATTGCTAGGCAACTCTGGCCTAAATGATACAGCACGCTCCAAGGACTTGTGCTTTTCAATTGTAAATGCAACTACTCGAGAACTCGAAACGAAGTCAGCAATTTGGCAAAAGGCTGCAAAATGGAAATTGGCAACCAATTGGATGCCAGTTGGCCATGTTCACCAGTGTCTTGGCTGTCATGTGCAGCACATAACAGAGTGTCAATAAACAAATTTCCTCAAAAAAAAGTACAGGAAAACAGAGGCGAGAACGAACTGGCATAAAAGTTTCCCAAAATATGCCCAGAACATAGAACGTTGTTTTGGCCCTTGCTTGTTGCCCCGTTTACGGTATTTGGGCAACGTTGATGAAGTCGCTGGCAAAAGCTGTGAGCAGCATTTACTGCCCAGAGACAGGCACATGACTGAAATCATTTCAAAAAGCTGTGACTGCGACGCCTGTAAAGAGGTAACAATTATGTGAATCGTTTCCTTCTATGAATGTACTCATATAACGAAAATTAAGTAAGAGCTTTGCCGTCAAGACTGCTCGACAATGAGGTTCCCTGAGTTCAGCACTTTTGCTTTTTGATTTCTATTTTATTTATTTATTGTCCATTAAATGCAATTATAAATTACAATTAATTTTAAATAAATTAAACACACAAATAATATTGAAAAATTAATATTCTTTGGTGAAAGTCTATAATAGCGCAATCAGACCAAATGCGAAAATATATCTGAGTTAAGTATACTTATGTAAAGTAATAATGATCAGAGTAGGCGATAATGTGATATTGTAGTATGATATAATAAAAGTAGTCAGTTTAAGCTGAGACTTCATAACGAGAACTCCAGAAAGTATTGTTATTATTATTTATAGTATCATTACACCTGGGAAAAATGCTACAATTTTATACTGCATAATTTTGTCGATTTCAATGAGAATAAATCGCTTTGGCAAAATATTGTCTGCTCAATGTTCCCACTCCAACTACTATTAAGACCCCGTACTTAAAAAAGTACAGGGGTCTATTTTTCACAAAATAGACTAAAATGAATTCATGGTCCGCGCTTTTTGAGTTGAAAAATGTCTTCTTTTTTGAAAATTTATATCTTGATTGTTTTTGGTCCGATTCTGACAAACTTGAAGTCAATACTCTTCTTAGGCCCAGGACTATTTAAATTCTACAGAACCAAAGAACCAAATGTTCGTTTAACATAATTTTCATCCTTGGAACGCCGATCTCGCGATTAAATAAAATAAAATTAATTTGTTAGCAGATGATCCGCAAAGGTTTTTAAATGTTATTTCATTTTAAAAGGATGTTGCAGAAATCATAATTGGAAAACAATAAATCATTGTAGTCTTAACATATCTGCATTTTGCATCCGTAATGTTGGCTCCGGTGGCCTAAGGTGCTAAGCTCCCAGTAAATTAGCAATTTAGTCGCGGGTTCATCTCCCAGCGGAGACAAATTTTTTAATGTAAGCAGACTTTTTCGATCATATGTAGGTCCCGGGCTCAAACCCCGGCTTGGACAGAATTTTTTTTAAATATGTATTTATGTTTTCCTGACATATTTATATTTATTTTGTATTTACATCAATTCAATCAATTCAATCAAGGAAGCTCTAGACCTTTTAAAAAACTCAAATGCAGACACTATAAACATATATAGTGATAGTCAAGCGGCTATCAAATCAATAGCGGCTACTACCACAAAATCGATCTCAGTCTCGAAATGCCGCAAATCTCTCCATGAGATGGCAGGACATTTTGATATCTGCCTAATATGGGTACCCGGACACCAGGATATCTCAGGCAATTGCATCGCTGATGAGTTAGCTAGGAAAGGCACGACGAAATTCCTCCTTCCCGACAAAGAGGACACCTGTAAACTCATGCTCCGCAACCAATCAAACCACAAAAGCACCCTTCGCTGGCAAGCCAGCCTAGTGGGGCGCGTAGCCCGACAAACTTGGCCTAACATTGACAAGGCCCGAACCGACGCCTTGTGCAATCTCAGCAGAAGAAACTGCTCACTCGTTGTCCGCTCACTGACCGGCTAATAGGAACTCACGCTCACAGGCTTAACTTCCTATATAATGACTTCTGCAGGAGCTGCAGGGATGAAGAAGAAGAAGAGTCTCCTTAAGCAATAGAAGACTACGTACTCTAGGCAAACCCTTCCTAGACGACCTAGGCGGCCTCTCCGCTCTATCACCGCGCAAGATTGCCCTTTTCATCCAGTTATCAAACTGGACCCCCTTCTAAAAAAAATTTTTGAGGTCTCCAACGTTGGTAGAAAGAATCTTTAAGATCCGCGGGATCAAAACGGGCCTAACCAGGCCTAAGTGTGTCATAATGACACCCGCCTAAACCTAACCTAAATTACATCAATTCAATGTTAATATTTGATTTTTTTGGTTTATTATTAAGAGATGTGGGAACTGCACTTATCGCAAACTCGCTTTCTCTAATGCTTAAATCAATTTGTTTTGTGCATCTGTTAAATTTGATGAATGTGCTTTAATTAATCATTTATAATATCTATCACTGCGGACGGCAGTCCGCGCTAGTGACGAAAGCAGCACGAAGTGTGCGAAAGCGACTAGCATACAGAGGTGGTCAAAAGTATTTACACAACACTTAACGTTAAATCTACTCGTAATTTGAACTTACTTCAGCTAAAGTTTGGTATCAATGGAAGGTCTCTAATTCCTTTCAAATGATACAAAAGTTTCCTTAACCCATTAAAGTACCCACTGATAAATTTAAGTTTTTGTAAAAGTCAATTTTTTTGACTTTTTCCTGGGTCTCAAACAAAAAATGTTTTGATGCAAAAAGTTTCTTAGTAAATAATGTGAGAGCCAAAAAAAAATTTTAAAAAATCTTTTTGCTAGTATTTTTAATAATTTTTTAAACTGCCAAAAAGGCACTTTTTCCTCATTTTCGTGCAAAAAGTGCCTTTTTGGCAGTTTTCAAAAAATTATTAAAAATACTAGCAAAAAGATTTTTTAAAATTTTTACAAAAACTCAAATTTATCAGTGGGTACTTAACGGATTAAACGGATTTTTGTATCATTTGAAAGGAATTCAAAAGACCTTTTCATTGATACCAAACTTTACATGAAGTAAGCTCAAATTACGAGTACAATCAACTTTAAGTGTTGTGTAAATACTTTTGACCACCCCTGTATATATACAGGAAGAATGGAAAATTTGCTATGACCGTCCGATCGGGTCGAGTTATATATCGATCGAAAGGTATCAATTTAACTTACAAATGTGACTTAATTATTTTAAACAAAATTTTTGCATTCGGCACTGCGCAAAACAGTGAGTTTTATTTGGTATGAAGAATTGAGACATTGTAGCGCAATGTGCCGAGTGCCAAAATTTTGTTTAAAATAATTTATATGTAAAACTTAATATTATTCGTCACAAAATTGGATATCAGAAATTTTGGGGCATGGAAATGTTTTCGTCACTAGACTTTTACCTCGTAAGGAGGTTTTTTTATGGTAATGTAAATACATAAATCCTCAATATATTTGGTCAAAAATATATATATAAAAATATATTAACTATTTATAGCGACTTTTATTATATTATTTTAAGCAGTGTTTGCTTTTGCATAGTAAGTACGGGGTCTCCGACAGTCGAGTATGCTCGACTGTATCACCGTCGACTAGTTTTTTAAACTCATCGTGATTTACTCATCACAATTAATGCAAGCCCAACAACAAAATAATCATACTTACTTACTTAATAGATTCTGTACTGATTCTTCTTCGCTTTAATTTGCACTGTGCAAAATATTTGCTGGAAAAACTTCTGTAATTATTATGTAATAGTATTAAAAAGTATATTATTATTTAAAACTGCACTCGAGATTTGATGTTTACTGAATTGTACGTGAATTGGAAATTACAATTAAATCATATAACGAACGTTTTTCTATATTTGGAATCAACTGGTTTATTTTAAAAATATTTAGTGTAAATTTCCCCTAGCAATAGGACTCCAGAAAAGTTTATTAGTAATGTCTGTAAATGTAAATATATATTTTGTTGTACTTGATCAAAAACATACGATTTTTATATATTGGGAGATTCTGAGCTTGTGACAGTAAAAATTTTTTTGCTGTATCCAGAAGAAGTTCCCGATTCAAACGACATCACAATTAATTTAATAATTTTTAATATAAAGAAAACTGTTTTCGCTGAGATACAATATTTTTAAGCCACTTTTTTTTTTGGTCTTCTTTCGAATTCTTAAACTAATATTTCTTGAAGCGATAAAAATTTGAATACACGTGCTGGTGCCATGGTAAACAATCTTGCACTGATGCGCTGACAAATAAGTGCATTACGAACATCTTTCCTATGGCAATTTCACAAGTCTAAGTATATGTTGATGCAATATTCTATCATATTGCATCACCATATAATAATGTACATTAGTATTACATATCCAAACGAGCCGATAACAAAAGCATAAAACAGAAACGAACAAAAACTCAAACTTTAATGTAATTTGCCAAATAAACGAGTTAGAGAAAATTCTAATTATAGGAGTTCGAGCTATGGAAGTTCGACTGTACTCGTTTGAATATAAGATTCCACAAAGCTTTTATACTCTTTATACCCTGCCCAGTATTTTACATGGGCTCAAGGCATAATAAATCACAAGTCTATTTAATTTCAAATGCTCTTTGTTGTTGTTATTTAGCTCTTTAACCAGGCGTGCTCAGCTTTTGGTCATTCCATTGCACTATGGGGCGAAATCCGAAAAATCGACTATTTAGTCATTTTATCAAGGTATTAATTTTACTACTTTTTTGGTATTAACATCTTAAGAAAACTTCAAACTGTAAAGTTCTGTACCAAAGATGTTAAATAACAGAAAAATTTTAGCCCTGACAGCTGTTAAAGTCAGCTGTTGCTTTCGAAAAGCACGTGCGCTAGGATTGCAACATTTTGGCAGCCTATTTTCAAATTGGTATTGCACAAAGGCTAATCATTTTTTTTACAATATTTAAAATGGATACCAATTATACGGGCTTGTACTATGTGTTGGTTGTACTAGTATTCTGTATTTGTGCGTGTTCTGTTTATATTTTGTTATATTTGATAATGCTTTGAAAGATAATTTCTTGGAAAGAAATATCAACTTTGCGAAGGAATTTAGCAATGATGCTTAACGAGGCTTAATGTACGTCCAACTGTATGTCGTAGATCCATTCATTGTTAATTAAAGGAAATATGTCTCAATGTGAACAATTTGCGACAATCGGCGCAAATTAATTTTTTGCAGGTGACTTCGAGATTTCAATCGTGGAGCTGTTTGACATATGGCGCAAGGAGAAAAGCAGCCATAACCAAATAAATGCAGTTATTGATTTTTTAAAGAAGAAACTAGATAAAAACATAATTGTTTTAAAATATGAATCCTATTTAAAAAACAAAAGCCAAATTTTATGCCGAAATTTAAGTACCAAATGGATGAAATGCAACAGAAACAAAATATATTTTGAAAAAAGCAGGGATTAAAACCGAAACGAATATCGGTTTCAGTTACGGTTTCGGTTATGTTCGGATTTAGGTATTCGGTTATAGGTTACGCAAAATCTTTGAATAAAGGTTTCGTAACGGTGAACCGGTTCGCGTATGTTTCGGTTTTGAAATACCGGTACGGTTTCGGTTCACAAAAAAAAAATTTCTTTGTAAAAATATAATTATATTAACAAAATAATAATAATTTATTATTATTATTATTGTAATGGGGAAAACTGCACTGCGACCCTTTGGATCTATTGTGCCCCCTTCTGAGCCTATAGCTCGGCTGTCAACCCTAGTTCTCGCACGAAGTCGAGCATTTTTACCGGGTTGAGGTCTGCTATGTCCTCCTTCGGTAGGACATGTTTCCCTAGAAAACGACATCTACGTCTACATAGAGCAGTGCATTCTGCTAGTATGTGCATCGAGGATTCCTCCTCGCAATTGCAGAACCGGCAGGTTCCACTGCTTACTATTCCTAACTTTGATAGGTGACTTCTCAGTTTGCAATGCCCGGTCAAAAGACCGGTGAGTATTCTGAGTCCATTCTTTCCCAATGTGATTACTTGCTTAAACCGCTTTGGGTTGTAGCTACCTAGGAGGTATTTAGCTTGTCTGAGACCTGTTGTCTCCGTCCAATGCGACTGCTGAAGTCGCCTCTCCTCTTTTCGTACGTATTCCCGGATTGTGTGTCTTCCAATCCCACAAAACGGTTCAGGACCTATCAGGGGCCTGCATGCGCCCATTCTGGCTAGTCTGTCAGCTGCCTCGTTTCCTGCTAAATCCCTGTGGCCTGGGATCCATCTTAGGGTTATCCTATTATGTGATCCCAGTTGGTTTAGCTTCTTCCGCACCTCATGCACTACTTTAGACGTTATTTTCGCCTTGCTGAGTGCATTGAGAGCTGCTTGACTATCGGATAGAATGGCTATGTCTCTATTCCGATAGTTGCGTTTGAGATTAAGATCAACACACCTCCCTATTGCACATACCTCAGCCTGGAAGATGCTAGTATATGTTCCTAGAGATTCATGGTAAGATATCCGAGGGCCTTGGTCTGTAAGAGATCCATCGGTGTACCATTTTATGGTGTGTTGACCCATTGGATGGACTTCATCAAGTGTTGTCCAGTCCTTCTTACTGCTCAGGTTCACTTTGAAATAATAATAATTAAAAAGGCATAACTTTCTTAATGTTTCATTTACATATTTATTTCACATATAAATCAAAATTAAAAATAAAAAAAAAAAAAAATAGAATGCAAAACTAATAACAAAATATCAGAGATTGCAAATAAGACCTATGAGTCGGAACAAAAAACAGTTAAAAAATTTTTATTTTAAATTATTTTTAGTTGGTTTTTTAAATTTTTATAACAATAATTAATAATAAAACATGCTTTTAAAATTGTATTTTAAAGTTATACTAAATCTTATTTCCAATTTTTTAAATATCAATTAAAACTAAAGCTTTCTTTCAATTTTTATTATAAAAATTGTAAAAAAAAATTTATTTTAAGTTATATGAAAAACCGAAATTAACCCTTATAAATGAAACGGTTACTAAACGGTTATTTCGGCTTACAGAGTTTCGGTTTAAAGGTTTCGGTCAGATGTAATTTTTTTTCCGGTTACGGTTTCGGTTACGGTTTCAAATTTCAATCGGTTTTTACCGGTTAAAGGTTACGGTTTGAGTTAGGGTTTTAATCCCTGGAAAAAAGACATTCAAATTGGTTAATGAGCACAATTACAGTTGAACGAATCAAATGCCATCAATACTCGACAAATTGGACGCCCGAAATTGCCATACTTGTTTAAAGGAGGAACATCTGAGGAATTCGAAGAAGAATTACCCGTGTCGTTTTTTATGTTTGATGAAGAAATTGAAAATGAAGAAAATTACGATTAATTTCAACTATTGTTCCTTTAGCTCATGAATTTCATCAAAATTATGTTTTTCCAATATGATAACTTTATTTGTATGTATAAAGAAGTATTTTAGTAAATATATATTCATGTTGATATAAAATTTTAAATATAAAAAAAAAAATTTTTTAAATTTTTTTTTTGGTGGGGGCGGTAACTTACCCACTTTTCTTTTAATTGCTAATGATATACATACAAGGTCAATGATAGTTATTTGGGTTAAAAAATTTGAACTTACTTGTTACCGATACAAAAAAAAAAAAAAAAATTAGGGGCGGGGGTGGTGACACGCCCACTTTTCCAAAAATATTTCTGAGGGTGTACATAACATAAATAAAAAAACCGCATTCAAAAATCTAGCTTACTTTAAAAGTTATTAATTAATATTCGAGATATTGGATTTCGCCCCATAGTGCATTGATTTTCGGCCTCCTTTGTTTTTGTAATGAATATGAATGAGCAAAAGCTGAGCACCCCTGCTTTAATCATTCTCTGATTGTGGTTCCCGTTACCGCTGGTCAGCTGCGTTAACCAATTCCAATTTGCTAACCTGACCGCAAAAGTTTTTAAGCCCATTTCACTTGAAAATTATAACTGATTGGGTGGCTGTTGCTGCAGTTGCAACTGAGGCACAAGTTGAAGTTGCACCACCAACTAACCACATACTGTGTGGGCCATCCATGCATACTTATTTACTCGTGTGCTCATCTACTCAGTCACTCACACTTATTCTTTGCCCTCAGAAACACTCACACACACGGACACACAAAGTTACTCCCAAGTGCGCGGTTGTGTTTTCGAGTTGCTCTGGTGTTTCGACCAAATACAGTGTTTAAATACTGAAAAAATTGGTGATAGTTAGTGCAAGGCGCTACCAATCTGGCAAGACATATCTGCGACATCGTGCTTTGGCTTGGCAAATCGTCTCTACCGACTTTGAGGCATTATCTGCGCTGTACTGCAGGTCCAGGTCCAGGACGAGGGGAGGGGAAAGGCTTGTGGCTCCATCCAGGCTTTCCAATTTTGTTTTTGCGTTTGCCTTAGTGCAAAACAAAAATAATTTCTCCCGCCGATACTGCTGACAACTTTCCATTGCAAGCTTATAAAACAGCTGTGCATTGGGTTGTCAAGCGCTGCATGTTAACAGCACGTTAACAGCTCACTTTGAGTATAACATATACAAAACAACGCTGCATACTTTAAGGTGAAACTCATATTCTAATAGCCAGTAAATTCAAATATTTTAATATTTGCAATTGGCTTTCCCGGAATTGATAACAAGTATTCTCAGTGCAGAAAGGGACAGAAGGTCACGGATCCGACTATTGCCAACCCCCCCGCTGCAGCGGTGTCCACAAAACGGGGCCCTGGTGACCGAGTAAGAGCGGTATAACTCTGGCTGAGAATACTGGTTTCTTGGCTAGATCTCTGGGAGCATGGAGGAGGAGGAACGTCGAGCGTTTGAGCGCCGCTCAGCGCTGCAACGAACGCCGCCAACTCCACAGGTGTTTCTGAGCCCGAAAAAATCGCCGGAAAAAAATGAAGACGTGTTGCCAACGACAGTAGAAGGCGCACTTTCTCGTATGGGAGAAGTTTTGGAATCTCTGACAAGCTGGTACAAGACGCAGAGATATATAACTGCAGCGAGGAGGGATGAAATAATCGAGTTGAGCTGCCTTCAGCACCTGGCAACTGAGCTCTATAGCCCAAAGTCTAGCAAGCACGGCAGTGCAAACGACGCCGACTATTGGAGCAGCTGTGTCTTTAAAAAATGCAGCAATTAAAAGAGCAACTGGCATGAGTGCTAAACAGCGACACCCCCAAGCGTCAGAGGGACCCTACTTGGGAGCCCCTGTAAAACTCCTCCAAAAAACAGCAAGAGTCACCAAAGCATGGCTCTGCATGTAGATGCAGAAACACGTAGCTCAGCCGGCAAACCGTCAGGGCACGGTAAATGGACCAAGGTCCGAGCATCCGCTCGGATGTTATAGTTAATATAGTTTAATACATATAGTTTAATATAATTGCTATGGGTGATACCACGGCACTATGGGGTATTTTACCGAAAATGTGTCATTTATTAATAACTCGTAAACTAAGCAAGATATTTTGATGCGGCTTTTTTTCTAGTATTATAAAAACCCTTGGAAATTTTTTGGAAAAGTGGGCGTGGCACCATCTCCGCCCCAGATTTTTCTTTTAAATTTTTTTTTTGGTAGCCAGTAAGTTCATGATTTATATTGTAACTAGCAAGCTTTGACCTTATATATAATTAGCAATATAAGAAAAAAGTATTTGTTGGACATAGAAAGTTGTAAGCCCTCTTAGACATCTGTGAGCATAAAATTAAAAAAAAAATTAGGGGGCGGACATGGGGCCACGCCCACTTTTTCAAAAAATTTCCAAGGGTTTTTATAATACTAGAAAAAAAAAACCCCATCAAAATATCTTGCTTAGCTTACGAGTTTTTAATAAATGACACAAAAACAGACCAAATTCTCCATACGAATAGCGAGAAAATTAGCAATGACACTTTTTCGGTAAAATACCCCATAGTGCACGGTACCTGTGAAGCATTGCCTTAAAGGTAGTACCGGGAGCATCTGGTGCCATCTGTAGTCTTAGTATTATATAGTTGTACATGTTATTTTAGTAGCCAATAAATGGAATAAAAAAAAAAAACACACACACACATCTGAGAGGGTTTTCGAAAATTTGTGCCGAGCAGCCCAAAAAAGTAGGCTAATACCACTTTCGAGTAGTTGGCCGCAAAGTCACAGTGAAGTGTGGCTGCAAGTGCACTAGTTACCAATTAAGCTAATCCGTCCGATAATTAGTAACGTATGCACACAGACACACACATACACATGCAGCATTCTGGCAGCTCTTGTTGCTGCCTCGACACATGCAATTTATTGCTGCACGTGAATGTTGCATTGCATGTATCACGTGATACTTGATTTCCGGCGCAGTTCCCAGTTCCCATTACGACTGCTCATCTCCTGCATTTCTCTGGCTGGCAGCAGTGTTTGCTTTGCCTTTCTTTGCGACACAACATGCAACGAAGTCGTCGCTTTCGTGTTCCCCTCTGTCTCCGTCTCCGTTGTCCTTGCGAAAATTTGTGGCTGGCACCTTATTAAAAGCGCCCAGCAGCTGAGCCTCAGCATGATTCCCTCTTCAGTCTGAATCTGTGCCCTGCAACGTTGACAACGTCGCCACATCCTCTAAGCTTCATTCTCATCCTTTGGCACTCTTCGTCTTCGTCAACTGCACTTGCAAATTGGCTGGCAAATGCCGTCGCCTGCTTTTAGGCTGGCTTATTAAAATTTCAGCGTGCTCATTTAAGCCTGTAAGTCAAACGTTAGGAAAGGGGAACGAAAAGGCGGCGGGATCCAGACGGAAGGGCGTAGTAAACTAGGCGACTTTCAGGATTACCTAACAACTAGTTAATGTTTGATTTGCCTGCCTGCCTGCCTAACACACATGGTTGCATTTTGTTGGCTAGCCTTTATCCACCCACTTTCCCCTCCCGTTGCCCTTGCCCATTGCCTCCCATAAACTGTGTTGTCAACCCAAAAGCTGTCAAATTTGTTAGCGAACTTTCACACTTTGACGGCAAGAAAATGTGCGGTCATACGAGTATATGCATTTACGAAGTATTTATTGCTTTCGATATTGGAATTTTACTTTACAATTACTTAAAATTACATAGGTACATAGTTGCCAGCAGAAATGAAATTCGTTTATTTAATTATTTAGTTTTGCCTCAGACTTAAGAAGGCTAGAAATTATTATGCAATCGAATGAACTAAAATAGCCATATAGTTGGGATATTAAAGAAACGATGGATCACCGTTTAATTATTTTTTGAACTTTGTTCTTCAACTGCATCGTAAAATTTTCTATTCTAACTCTGATGAATTTTTGCAAAAATGAAAAAAGGTATTGAGCAGTATCAGGAGAAAAATAAAGAAAACGTTTTAAACGTAATAAACGATAGGGTTTTAATCGTGAACGAATAAAGCCGAAGTAATACACAAATAAACTAAGGGAACTAAAAATTTCATTTACTAGTTTATAAAAAAGAAATTGAACTGTAGGGAGACTTTGTTCTTAACTTCAATGGAACTATTTTTAATTTGATGTATTTTATTTACTGACATAAGAAAAAGTTAAAGAGAACAATGGGAACGAAAAATTCTAGTTTCAATCAGGATTGAATCGAATAAAAATGATGCTGGGAAGAACTTAATTAACTGGCGGAAATGAATCGGCTAACATGTAGAGCTAAGAAGTAGAGTATAAGCATGTATTATAGTTAATTCAAAATTTTGATTAATTCCCTCTCTTTTCAGTTAATTATCAACCAATAGCTTCTTCAATATTCAGCGATAACATTAGCGTATTTAAATAACATCTGCTCGTCTCCCCAATTATTCTCCACTGCCTCCACAAAATGGGCTACCATTTTTGCCTCTGTTTTCCCCCTGCCACCAATCGACTTTAAAAATAACATTGCTCTAATTTGTTTCTAAGTGCAGCAATCTTTAGCTATTTCAGCAGCAGCAACAACAACAAGAGTACCTACTCTAATGGCTAATTAAATCGCTTGAATTACAAGCCAACAGTATTAAAATATTACAATATAAACTTTTCTCCTTGGGCCACTGAGAGTTGGCAGCAACAACGATTGCGATAGCCTCGAATGCCAAATGCGAGAAGCGCACAATGAGGCCGGTGCCAAAAATATTCAACAACAACTTTTCACATTAAATTAAATACAAAATGCCCATTAACAGTTCGAGTGGATAAACTCGGTTTGCATTTCCACACACACACACCCACACACATACAGAGCGGAAGCTA
>JBAMBL010000888.1:0-43734 GCA_037043405.1 Drosophila subquinaria
ACATTTCTCGCGTGGTACAATGGTCACATTTTCACTTTTTAGTTTAATCGGTTGTTTTTCAGTTTCAGTTTCTCCCCATCCAGAGACAAGGACTGTAGCTCCATCTTTTGATTCTGACGAGGCGAGTGAAATTGGCTGGATACCGATGCCGAATTCTAAAGGAGAACTCAAAAGTAGCAGGGCAACATCATTTAACATTTTCTTAAAGGAAAATTTCTTATGAACAGACATCTTAGAGACCTGAATCAAAGATCCTCCGCTGTTGTACATATCAGAGCCAGCACGTACATAAATATTCCTGGCTTTTATGTCGTCTACACAATGGGCAGCAGTCACAATAATATTTCTACTATAGATGCTGCCACCACACCAATGTTCTCCATTAAGTTACACAGATACTTGATATGGTATCTTCTCAATTGATGTATCAACTCCTCCAAAGATTCTACTATTGATTTCATTCGCATCACAGATTCGATGACCGGAAAGCAAATTGACTGCCGAAAGTAGAACAAACAATGCAACAAACATTGTAATTTTTTCTCTGAACTAAAACTTTTTGCTGTTCTGCTTTTATACAGAACCTCGCTGCACAAAAGTCTTAAAACTGTTAGTTTATCGCTTAGTTATCGATATATTTTAAGTATTTGCTTTATAATTAAGAAACTAGTTACATACTTTCTTCTTAATTACTTCCACATGTCAATGACTTAAACGATAAGAGAACATACAAAGTAAAACAATTAGGGGTTATTTCAAGTAGCTAAAAACTATCGTAAGCTTATATGTATTGTTACGTAAAAATTTTGTCAGTGACAAAAATAAACATACAGTTTTTAATTATACTCAACCCGATAATAAAACCGAAATAACCGTTTAATAACCGATTAATGCAAACAGTTAGTTTAGGTTTAATCAACAATCAAATTAAATATAGTTTTTAATGTGTCAGTACCGTTTTTAAAAATCAATTTTAGATTTTTGCATTTATTATTATTATTGAGTAGAAAAATATTTGTTGAGTTTAATGAATTTTGGTTAATATATTTACATATTCTTCTTGTAAAAATGACAACAACTTTTTTTTATCAACCAATATAATAGCGGTATTTTGAAATCAAAACAAACAAATAAGCGGTAGCCGTTACGAAACTGATATTCTAAGATTTTGCGTAACCGATAATCAAAAACCAAAATTCATATACCCTGAATTTAAAAATAAAATTTAACTTTTATAAAATATAATTTTCTATCTCAAAACTTTAAATTGTCTTAAAAAAAATGCGTGGAAACCAAATAATTTTTTTAAAGCCAATGCCTGAGTCAATTTCAATTCCATAATTCCATTCTACTATCACATCTTTTTACCTAGTCTAAACCTTTTTCTAATCTACTTACATCTGTAAGTTAATCATAAAGTGAACTAATTAATTTGCAATTAAATTTCTGCAGTAACTGTTCCCCCCTACTACCCCACCACCCTCTTTTTCCCCCCTCCCACAGCAGTCGCAGCTGCGTTTGCCTTTTGCATGCGCATTAAAATCTTAATTTGAATATGTAACGGTTTGTCTATGCCACTATAATCACTATAATCTCCATTTGCCGTCCTCTCTGTCTGTCTGTGGGTGTGTGGGCGTTGCGTGTTCTATAGAGGGGGGCGTGTCCATGTGTGTGTGTGTGTGTGTGTTTTAGGTAGCATCATGTTAATTTTAAAAGGTAATTTCGGCGCTGAGCTTATTATGCTCATTAAGTCATCAACAGCAGCCGCAGCAGGGAACGCAGCAGTATCATCAACGCTGGCTAAAACAAAAACCAGGGCCAGGACCTCTGGCCAGGACCCAGGACCTCTGGATCAGGATCTGTTCATATATGGCCAGGCACAAAATTATAAAGTGCACAGCAGCAGACCGCAAACGTGTGCATTCATTTGCTGCCGCTGATGCTGCTGTTGTTTAACCTCAGTTGTTGTTTCTCCTCTCCCTTATCCCCTTCTCTTCCTCCTCCTTCACCTCCTGCTGTTCTTGGTACTTCACTTCATGCTGAATACCCTGTAAAAAGGTCATTCCACAGAATGGCTATTTTCCAATTGAATAAATGTTTTAAAGTGTCATGTTTCATGCTCAATTGACACTAGAAACTGTATGAGATACACTGAAAAAAATATATATTGATTTTCTAACCACTATCAAGCGAGAATTATTAGATTTTTCTGTCTTAAAGTTTTATAATTTGTCTAAAAAATGAATTATTTTTGTCGACTGCTAAGAACTTACTTAGATTCATACCTATAAAATAATTATTAGCAATCATAATCATTGGTAATCAGATTATTATTGTTTAAAAGTCGAGCTAATGATTAAATTTCGATTATTTTCGGTTTTGCCCAATTATATACAAAAAATCGGAAATAATCTAAAATTATTACAATTATTCCAAAATAATAAGAAAAAATAAAAATTAATCAAATAAAATCTTTTTGAGTATTCGGATTATTTTTTATTTTTTTCTGGTTATTTTTGATTATTTCTGATCATTTATGACTATTTATTAAAAATCAAATTATTTTAAATTTTCACAATCAAAGTAGCCAAAATAATCGGAAAAAAAATCAAAAATATTCCGAAAACTCAAAAAGATTATTTTTGATTTTTTCTGATTATTTTTTAATAATTGTAATAGAAATAGATTTTTTCTGATTTTTTGTAATCGTAATTATGATATTATCACAAATTTTTCAACCGTGAATTATATAGTCACTACGATTATTTCCAAAAATAATCGAATTGATTAGTAATCCTTATCGAAATTTAGCAGGTATGCTTAGATTAGACTCTGGACTACCGGGTATTTTTTAGTCGTGACATGCTAATTTTTTTATTTAATAAACAGACGTTGACTTAATTAATATAATTATTTTATATTTTATTTTATAATAATTAATACAGTTGTTATTTGACAACTTATTAGAAAGATTGTTAGTTACAGGGTATTTTGCAGTCGAGCAGTGTCTCTCATTTTTTTGTGGGTAGCCAGCAGCAACATCAGCGACTGGGAGCCCAGTACATCGAGCGTGAATTAATTTTTAATGATGTTGTGAACTCTCCTGCGCTGTGAAAACGACTCCCATTTTGTGTCTATCTTTGGTCCAAAGCCTGCTGAATGCGTGTGTCCTTTGTATGTGAGTGCATGTGTGTGTGTGTGTGTGTGTGTGTGTGTGTGGACAACACCGGATGTAGGTCATTTCAAAAATTGTTTGCTTTAAATTGCATTTGCGTTGCACCACGTGATGACATGCAGCGAGAGCCGCACGAGCCACAAGTGTTTTTATGGCCACCACGCACCACGACACAACCGAGCACAAACCATGTCATCAAATGAGATGAGTACCAGAGTGAGAGAGAGAGAGAGAGAGAGCGAGAGAGAGAGGGAGAGAAACATTCTGTGCAGTCTGTGCTTGTTTAGCCATTAGTCAAGGATGGCTGCAAATATTTATACGACGAGTGGGTCAACTGCCTAATTAAAAATAAAAATATTATTTAGCTGAAAATGCAAAATGTGAATGTGCAATGTACATATTTAGTAGGTAAATTGCATTCGACCATAAAAAGATGGCAACACTGTTTGTCTAATGTGTAATAGTATGGCAACACTCGCATAAGAAATGTAATAACTTTGGAGTTAATGCTGAGTATTTAATTGAGAATTCTTTGAAATTTAAACATTATACAAAAATATTTTTTCCTTAGTTAATTTGTCATGTCACCTTTCGCTGTTTAAAGCAATTATCCGATTAATTTGCATGCACTTTCATTTGAAGTACTCTCCCCACTCTCTCTCTTTCTTCTTTCCTTACTATTTCCGTCCCTCTCACGCTTCAATGGCATCCCTTGTGTGTGACAAACGTGTATAAATCAAAAAGGATTTTTATTGAGGATGCCGCTGGCGATTGCAAACAGTTCGTTGGCCATTTTATTGCCTGATCCTTCGATTATTTATATTTTATTTTATTTTTTATATTTCTTATTGTTCTTTGGCTACTTTGCAACTTGCTGTTGATTCAATTGTCCTCACACACACACACACACACACACACACACACACTCTTTCTCCTGTAAAACGGTTTATGCAAATGCAATAAATTACATTTTATTATGAAAAATTTAAACGCTTGACGCCCTTGGGCGTGTTTGGCTGCAACAACAACCACAACAACAAGAACAACGGCAACAACCAGCCATAAAAATCCAATTAATTGTTATTTTATTTGTTTATTGTATTCTGATTACGCTACGGCAATAATAACAACAACAACAACAACAATAAGTACAACGACGCACGGAATTCGCCGATTTTGCGTTTTGATTTATTACAGCATTTTATTTATAATTTAATTAATAAAATATTTAAAGCAATAAATGACTAAAAACAAAAAATTATGCATAATCAAATATATAACAGCTGCAATCAATATCTTCTCAATTTCGCCATTAATAATAGCCACAAACAAATTATTTTGCTTACAATAATATTGCTTATTTTATTAATAATAGATGAGTTTTAAGCTGACTGAGTAATCAGTTTCTTCTGCTATTTAATTTAATAAATTATTTTTAAACTTAACAAGACAAAAGTTCAATAGAAGTTGCAAAGATATAACCTAAAATATTTGTGTTGCTTGTTGCAATTTATTAATATAATTTCTTTCTCAGCCTGAAAGTATGCACCACATTTTTTTTAAGGTTTATCTTTATTCTTAGTTGTAGACTGCGAGTGCAATTACAATTAAATTTAGTAGTACTTTGCTATTTGGTAGCTTAAGCATTATACTCATAAATTAGCTTAATTATTTTTACTTTAATATTATAATTAAATTTTATTTATTTTTTTAATTTATATTGAATTATGTGTACATTTTACAGCTGACAGATTGGTGGATTTAATTTTGATACGTTTTTTGAAAAATTCAATTGATAATTTAATTTAAATCTGAAATTAAAAATTTTTTTTTTTTGTAGTTTTTTGCGTGAAAGTTTAATTTATGTCCAAGCGTCCTGTATCTCATTTATTCTACAATATACGTAAAAAAAGTAATACTCAGCAGATACTTTTAAGAACTACACTACAACTAAACATTGTAAATTGAGGTACCTCTGACAATCCAGTGAAAATCCATTAGAAATTCAGAGCTGCAAGTGCTTAATGTTATCAGACTCTTCGAGAACTTTTTACACGATTCCTGTTTACATTTTTTTGTCGAGCAAGAATAACATGGGTGATGAGAGGGGAAAAGTAATTGCATTTTGGAAGTCGTATTTAAGCATGTGTGGTAACATTTCTCATGTGCTTATTTCTTAGAGTTTGCCACTTAATTGCCAGTTCTATACAAATGATGTGGTTGCTCTTTAGCACTCCCTTCCCCCTTCTGTGAACGTCCTTCTTAAACCCACTGTGACCGACTCGTGAGTACCTTCATTTGGCTTGTCAGACCACGCATCGTTCATTTATCACCTGAAATCGGGTCGTGCTTCAGAGCGTATATATTCTGTATATATATAGTATATATTTGTATGTGCTATTACTACTCCTTGTTACTGGTTCTTGTTCCTGCACCTGAACTTGTTCTATGAGACGCAGTTGACAAGCGCGCTTGGAATAAGATAAATTATTATTTTAATTGCATTTAAATTACACGTTCAACTCGGCGTATACGCAACAATTTTAAAAGCCCGCTCATTGCCGTAGGCGTGACACTGTCAAAGCTCACCCGCTGTTAGATTAAGGGCCACCCACCGAGACCGAGTTGACCAGCATTTGGGCCACAAGGACTCCTGAAATCGTTCAACAAAAGTTTCATATTCACTTTTTCTTCTTTTTCTCTCTCTCTCTCTCTCTCTCTGTCTGTGCTAGAAACTCTTGGGAGTTTCACCTGACTGCAGCCTGGTTTTCTTATTTTGTTCTCTTTCGTTTTTTTGGGCCTTATAATTGCCAGTGGCACCCGCAGCGTTTTTGGCTAACACCAACAGTTGCTGCTGCTGGGGCCAAAAGTCAGCGGCAATTTATATTCATGAGTTGTTGTAATGTGCTGTTAGTTGGCTTTGTTGTTGTTGTTGTTGCTGTTGCTGACTCCCTTAAGCATGCTTATTGTTATCCGGGAATGAAGTTCTCTTATCGCGGCTTATTGCCCTCCTATTTGCCCCTATCTTCCAGCCTCTTCCCGTCTGTGTTTTGATTTCATGTCTTGACTTGTTGTTTATGTTGTTGTTGTTGTTGCTGTTGCTGTTGCTGTTGTGCATATCAAACGTGTTTTGGCCGCACGCAAAATGACTTTAATTGTCATGCTGATAATTCAATGTTGACGACCAGAATTCTAAGGCTAAGAAACTTCAGTGCGATCTTAACCACAAATCTTTTGTGGCCTTAAATTTGCTGGCTTTCAGACGCGCCGGAAATAATTGCCAAAATATAAACTAGTTATAAATTATTAGCATTGCACATGGATGAAATGGCAGCCAAACGGAGCTGAATCTCTAAATGAAGGCAGTAGAAAGACACAGAGAAAGATAGACAGACAGACAGACAGACAGCCCGAGAGCATCCTTACAAGCTCAAGCTGTAATGGATAAACACACACATAGATACACACACACAGATACTCACACACACACACACACTCACACTTGTCGAGTGGCATATTTTATAAGTCTGCGTTGTGTGCGGTTGAAAATTTAAACAAAGCCAAGCCACAAAATCACACAAGGATCCTTTTTCCTTGCCATGAATTTACATATCCTTGAACAGCAGCCAGAGGCATGCCAAGGAGGCAGACGAACAACACACACACACACACACACTCACACGATGGAGCTAAATAAAGTTGAAATTGATATACACTTATGTTAAAACTAAATTGAATTTAGACGATCCTTGATAGGAATTATGCAATGAAATTTATTGAAGAATCTTAGAGTACAAAATGTTAAACAAAAATAAATTATTAACAATTAATAATATTGAGTAGCTGATAATTAAAATTAAATAATTTATATATTGAAGCATCCATAGTCGATTTTAAGGTGTTGCTAAATTTTACCTCAATAGCAGTTTAGTATTTTAAACGATTATCTCATTCATAGACTTCTTTATTTTTAATTTCGGCAAAAAAATAATACAAGAAATTTTTGATAAAATGATAAAAAGAATAAGTAAAAACAATTAAATAGAATTAGAAAACTGTCTGTTTGCATAGTTTAATAAATTTTTTGAAATGGTTCAAAAGCCATAACTTTATAAAATTTAATAAATGTTTAAAAAGTTCAAGCTTATTTCGATACAATATAAAGTATGTTTAAAAAATACCAAATGTTTAATTTTCAAGAGGGCCTAAATAAATATTTAGATCAAATCTGGTTGATTAGATAAAAGAATTGATAACATTAAGTAATTGATTATTGAAGTGATGTAATTTATATATTAGAGCATCCATAGGCGATTTGAAGGCGTTGTTGAATTATAACTCAATAGCAGTTTAATATTTTAAAGGATAATCTTATTAATATCCATCTTTATTTTTAATTTTGGCCCAAAAAAATTATAGAAGAAATTGTTAATAAAATTATAAACAAAAGTTAGTAAAGACCATTAAATAGAATTAGAAAACTGTCAGTTTGCATCGCTTGAAAAAAATGTATGAAATAGATCAAAAGCAATAGCTAAATAAAATATAATAATTGTTAAACAGTTTAAGCTTATTTCGATACAAAACAAAATCTTTTTTAAAAATACCAAATGAATAATTTGAAAGTGGGCTTAAATATTTAGATCAAATCTAGTATATGATTGATTTTATAACTGGCATATGATTTAATTAAATAAAATTAAAAGAGCTCAATATTTTATTTAAAAAGTTCTCAGTAAGAGGGTTACAAATTTACAAGCAGTTCCCTATTATTTTATTATCAACAAGCCAATTTAAAGTGGTGAAATGCATGTCTAATCTGCTATGCCTCTGGCTTAGAGTATCACAATCAAGGCATGCGACCAAAAGGGGTTTGTTTAATAGCAAATTTCTCATATTCTCCCACTCCTGTCAGCTACTGCTTCATCGTCAGCAACACATTAAAGCAGCTTCATTGTCCTTGGCTATTGTCGTTGTTGTTGTTGTTGGGGAAGTGTGTGTGTGTGTGTGTGCGTGTGTGTGTGTTTGAAGTGTAAAGTGTAAAGTGTGTATGAGTAAAGTTTGTAAGCAGATAAAGTCATTTGCTTTGATATCTTTTACTAATTATTGCCAAAGCGTCGTCTAAGCCAGTTTTCTACACAGCAGCAACAATGGCAACAACGACAGCAACAATAGCAACTTGCACCGCAGCAACATCCTCAGCAGCAACAACAAGCATAATAAATGACAACAATTCAAGCTAAATGCGGCTGCTTGAATCCTTTTTACTTTTTTTCTTGAAAATACACACATAGATAAAGGAAGAGAGCGAGAGAGAGAGCAAGAGAGAGAGAGAGAGAGAGGGAGAGGGCAAACATTAACAGCATATTATCCCTGGCATCGCATACAAAACAAAACTCAACGAAGCGTGGCGCCAAAAACGTCTCAGCAAAGACAAAAAACAAGTGACTCCATCTCTCTCACACTCTCTCTCTCTCTCTCTCTCTCTCACTGTCCCTCTCTTTCGCTCTCTGCTATTGAGCTGGAAGTTTGACTATTGCTGCTGTTGTTTTTAAGCAACGACAACAAAGTGAAAAATATGATGAAATTAATTTTTGTGTGTTTACATTTAAGCGAATCTCGCAACGTAAAAAGGTTTGAGAAACTGAAATGTTTGAGATTAAATTAAAGCTGCTGAAATGTTGTCATTTATAATTTGCACAATTGCCGCTAATCAAATTTTCCAAACACCGAAAGCCGCTTTCGCTTTCGCTTTCGTTTTCGCTTTCCCTTTTCGAGCGATAGCTTTGGATATTTATTTTATATTTTTTGATACGCGCTTCGCCACGTTTTTGCCCATTTAATATGCTATAAAATTTCAGTGGCAGCAACGGAGAGGAGGGAGAAAGGGGGAGGCAGAGAGGTCTAGGGGTGGTTGCTGTTTGGTTGTCTGGTGTTTGGCATAAGACGATAAAATAGACAAACCTAAAGAGCGTGTGGCAAGCGGAAAGTGGCATGTGGCATGTGCCTGACTGCAGAATATATACTATATATATAAATACTGTATACTATACATATAGATATCCTGGTGCAGGACACCCACAGCTAAGCAGTCATTGTAACGAATCTATTAAGTGGAAATTTATTAAAGCAACAACAAACCAAAGTCAAGTTAAGCCATAAAATGTTGTTTGTTTGTTTTCTTTGTGTGTGTGGCACACAGTACATAAAAATATTAAAAATATATGTATATAGCAAGAAATACAAACCCAAAAGTCAGCCAATAATGTTGCCAAGTAGAAGACTTTGTCTGGCGTTGATATTTTTATTGCTGCGGCGGCTTCGAGCGACAGCTTTGCCCAAACATTTTTTGCAATTTCCATTGAACACGTCACACACACACAGAACACACACACACACAACAGCCACAACATTTGGATTTCAAATTCTTTATATTTTTGGTTATAGATTGAGAGAGCTTTTCAGATATGCGCATATATTGACAATTTGGCAAACTGAGCAACGTCAACTCGGGCGTATGCGTAATTTTTCGGTTTATTTTTAATAGATTTGTGCATATTTTGTGGATATCATCGATGGCTTGTGGGCCACTAAATAACTGCACCGGACTGTGATTTGTACTGTGCATAAGCAATTGAATCGGATTTCGTCATAATGTTGTTCGACAATTTGACTGATAGGGGCAATGTGGAAGAGAGAAATGAACTAGGCTTATAACTGAATTGAATTGAAAATCTTAAGCTAAGTTCTTAATCTGTTAAGATTTTTTAGCTTAAAGTTCGCCAACAGTGCTGAAAAGGAGGAATGAAAGCAGATTAAAGCGCTAAACAAGATCATGTTTTAGGGATTTATTATATAGGAATTTATCAAAAATAAAATTTCAATTAAATTAGGCTCAAAACGAGATTTCACATTAATGTTTATAAAGATCATTTTATTTTAGAGCTTTTCAGAAAAGAATCGAAATCAATATACTACAAATAGACACATTCATTATGCGCAGTACAGAAACCTATCGACTGTCATCATTTTGATTGCAGTAATAACTTTCTGTCTGCCACCCATCAGACAATCTAATCAAGCTAATTTCCGTCAAGTTCCCAGTCCATATCGCAAATACAAATACCATGTCTGGGACCTGAGAAAGTGCTCAATTATTAGCCAATATTGCCAGGGGATAGATTCATTTGGGCAACGCCCAACACATGAGTGCAAATTAAGCAATTTCCTTTGAAGGCTCCACAAACAAATCTAGACATTTTTTAGCAATCGATAAAAACGATAAAAGGTAACGAAAATTAAAAAAAAAACTAGTTTGGAAGTCTGGGGAAAATCGCTTTGCAGTCCAAAAATGTGTATCTGTCTGAGTCTCTAAAAATAAAAATAAAACAGAATTTTGGTTGTCAACTGTCAATTGATAATTGACTAAAGATGGGGAATCGCATGAGTTTTGATTATATTTATTACTATCATTCAGTTAAAATCAGGGACCGTAACGATTATAATTTTAAAAATATAAGTTATTAAAAAAAATTTATTTGTTGATTTTTGTCCAAAAAATTAAATGAAAACTCTTATTGTTCGATCTAATAATAAAATTTCAATTTTTATTTAAAAATTATAATTTTTCTTTTATTTTCAATTTTTATTTTAGCAATTGAAAATAAAAGTTATTTTTAAATTTTCATTATAAAAATTGAAAATAAGAATTATTTTTATTTATTTTCCTTTTATTTTCAATTGCTAAAATAAAAATGGAAAAATAATTTTTATTTTCAATTTGTATAATACAAATTGAAAAATAACTTATTTTTTATTTTTATAATAAAAAAAATTCTATAATTTTTAGATAAAAATTTAAAATAAAAGTTTATCCAGTTTCCTGATTAAAATTGCTTTGGAAAGTCAAAATTTAATTTTTGCTACTTGTAAAAATGATTGGAAAACAAAAATTAAAATCAAACAAATCTTTAATTGATTAAAAAATCGCAATTTCAACTACAGGGCATAATTTAGTCGATAATATGGATTCTGTTCCATCTTTCTCCTTTGCTTTAATAGCTGTCACTTATTTATCGGGATAATGAGTTTAATTAGTCAATATATCGAGTCAATTGCCAATACATTAAATCCCATAATCTCATTTGATATAAACTACTGCATTTTCGTCTCTCTCTCTCTCTCTCTCTCTCTCTCTTTCTTTTTCTCGCTCTGACTCGCTTCTTTCTTTGTTTAACTTTGAATTGTTGAGGCCTCAAAAGAAAAAGAAAGCAATGTCTGCAGTAATTTTTGCATTATACATTTTACTTTTCATAAGCTTTAAGTCGACTCTCAAAAGGATATCGCCCAGCTGTGGAGGTAATTTGCCAGGACCAGACAACAGAAGGAGCAACAGAGACAGAGCATCAGCGGGGTAATCAGTGAACGAGAGAGAGAGAGAGAGAGAGAGAGAGGGAGAGAGCGGGGCATAAATGAGGAGGCTGCGGTGTAAGTGAGAAAGAGACAATTAAAAATCCATTAATTTGAGTAGCGGCAACCCATGTAAAGCTACTTATACTTATATCACTCCCTTATATTCCCCCCCCCCATCCGCCTGCCACGCCCACAACCACAGAGAAGGACTTTGGGAGTCACGGCGAATGGAAAATTTACATTACATTATACTCGCATTTAAATAAATTTTTGCAAAATTAAAACGTAATGCATAAAATAAGAGAAGAAGGGCGCAACTTTATGGCTGTGAGTGTGTGAGTGTATGAGTGTCTGAATGTGTGAGTGGTGTGAGTGTTGTGAGTGTCGGTGAGTGTGAGTGCATTGTTGATGCATTGGGTCCAGGCCCGTCGTTGTACAAAATTATTTATGTGTCGCACATTTAACTTGTACATGGCAAAGTATATTTTGCATTTACAGAATGCACTTCCATCATTATCCAGCGAGACAGAGACAGCAGCTGGCTAAGAGAGTGAGAGAGAGAGAGAGAGAGAGAGAGAGGATCAACTGGCAACTGGCAACTGGCCGGATGTTGTGATGCTGGACACAAGGCTGGCCATTGTTTTTTCTGCCTCCGGCCTAGAGTTGCTTCTGACTCTCGTCCTGTCGTCCTGTCGTTCTGTCGTCCTGTAGTCCTGCTCCTGATCCGAGTCTCGTCCTTCGTGCTGGCCGCGTCTGTGCGGATTAAAATGCATGGGTTCATGAAGTGGTCATCTGTCATCTTTGCGGTAGGAAGAACTTCGCATGTTGACATTGTCGCAACAGTTTATACTTGCATACAATGGACCAATGCACCACTCAACCACTCGACCACTCACAAGTCACACCCACTCACACCCACACTCACACTCACAATTCACCCACTCACAGTCAACTGGCAGCTTGTTATGCTGTTATGCTTATATTTTTTGCAGACACTGTTGTTCGTGTGAAAAGGCAGAGACTGGAGAGACTGTAAACTGAGAATTGAGAACTGAGAGTTGAGAGTTGAGACTTTCTGGTGCGCACTTCCTCTAGAAGCCGGATTAAATATGGCTTAAAAGTCAGTTGACACGAGTTGGCCATTTCTCGATGCCTTTGGGCCAAAATTGTGCACTGGTGTGAGATAATAAAACATTTATGCAGATAGCCAGGCCAGCAACATCATTGAAATTAAGTAAAACACGTATACGCACTGCATGCCAAAGATTGAGAGCAACATCAACTTCTGTTCTCTCTTCTCCCTCTCCACATTCAGCTCAAATGTCTCTGATATGGGGGAAATTGTCTTTAGATGTCATTAAAATTAATTGCAGTGAAACTGACAGACAGATTGCTGAGCAGTGAGAAGTGAGCGGAGAAAACTGAGCTGCTCTCAAATTAATGCCTGATATTATTGGCTGAAACATCATGCAGCTTTTTTACTGTCTCAATTTTGGTCATGTTGCTGAGATTTTTAATAAGCAACAGGAAATACGACATGTCGATTAATTAAATTTTGACTAATTTAATTAAGCTGTAATCCTTGAGTTCACTGTCAAAGTGCCAATAGAAATGCTGATTGCTACTTCTTAGTCGACATTTGAGCTTTTAATTAGCTTAATCGAGCTTGCTTATTGCACTTAGTAGCACTGAAAGCTTTAATGTGATTTCTTATTGGATAAATTGTAATCGTATAATATAAAATAAGACTTTTTAGAGGATTTTGCTTTAGTATATTATTTAATTTCTCTTTACCTTAGAATATTGAGGGAGCTTTAAATATCTAAATTGAGGTTTATTTTAATAAATCAACTAAATAAATCTACATATTGATTTACATAAAATATTAGTGGATGTGAACCTTATCATACAATTTATCTTTGAAGCTCATAATGTTACTTATACCTCAAAACTTCACTCTTAATATTGCAAAAATAAATGTGAACATGTTTTTACTTACATATGTTTCTTACAAAATTGTTGCAAGTTTTCATGAAATTTCATTCCTTTAAATATAAATCCCCTCAACATGCTTGAATGCTCTTAAATATTTTTTTAATTACAATTTTTGCTTGATTTTCATTTTGAGTTTTGTATATTGAAAATTTGTTTGATTTTTGCAAGCCAATTATTTTTGAGTCAATTTTGTGAGCATTAACAAGCGTCTGCAGCAGGCTGTGATCCATCACAGATCTCCAGCCCCTTCTTCGTCCTGCTTCTAGTTGCAACATTGGCACGTTGCAGGGCATGTTGCACAAATGTTGTATTACGCTCTGACATGCAACATGAATATTCACTTTGCACTTTGCGGGCATTGCCAGTCCGGATTTAGGATACAGGTGTTTTGCAATGGGCGAATGTCCTAGTTACACTCCATCTTGTTGTTGCTGTTGCTGCTGTTGTCCTTTACCGAAATTTGCATCTTAATCTCTGCCGTCAGCGCCGTTGTTGACATGTAGCAGCCAGAGTTGTCCAACAGTTGGGCCAAGCAGCAACAAATCGTCTGCTTAAGCATAAACCTACAGGAGCCAGCCATGTCCCGTGTCCCGTGTCCTCTCCTGTGTTTTCTCCTGTGTCCTGGGCAGTGCGACAGAATGACAGAGCGACAGGGCGACAGGTACAAGGACACTGACCGTCGAGCCTGATTGTTGTTTAGTTTTGCAATTTAAATCACATCTTCAGGTGCAACTCTCTGACAAATGTACACTCAGAGAAAAGTTAACACAATAACATTTAATAGAAAATTAAAAAAAAAGAAAATCAGTCAATTTTTTGGCAAAATGATGAAAGATTTAAGTTTTTTAAAAGGTGTAAAGGGGTAAATTATTAAAAAAGTGGACAGTATAAAAAAAGTAAAATTTCCAGCTAAATATAATTTTGATACAGAATCAAATTAAATGTCAAAAAGTGATATGTTAATTTTTGACAATATTATGATGGCTTGAAATTTTTTAAAAACTGTGAAAAACAGACAGTGCTCGAAAATAATTTAATTTTTCAACTGAATAAAATATTGTTGCAGAATTAAATACGAAGTCAGATGAAAAATAAGATGACTTTCCGAGAGAAAATCGGTTCATTTTTCACAAAGTTATGAAGGACTTAAATATTTCTACATGTGTCAGGAGGTAAGTATGGAAAAATGGACAGTTTTGAAAAAAAAATGAAGTTTTTTATATGAATAAAATAATGATGTAGATTCAAACAAGAGATCAAACAGGAATTAAAACTACATTCCACATAGAGATCGATTGATTTTTGACAGATCTATGAAAGATTGAAGTTTTTGAAGAAGTGTCAATGGGTAAGTATGGACATAATAGACGAAGATGAAAAACAAATATTTTTTTTAACTATTTGGAATTTGATTCAGTAACAAATTAAAAGTCAAACAATGATATAATTGATATTCAGCGATTGAATCGGTGGATTTTTGGCAAAGTCATGACAGATTAAAGTTTTTGAAAAACTGTCAATTGTAAAGTATGGCAAAAGTAGATAATGTGTAAATTTTGCAATTTCACAGCATTTTTCTTCGAGTGTACGTACTGCACGAGGCCCAGAGCCGTCCTGTTGTCCTGGCTATCAGGATAACACATAATTGGTCAGCTTTAAAGTCTGTGGTCGCATTCCAGCTGCCATACTTATCTCTGTCACATCCTGTGCTCCCTAAGGACATCAGCGCCAAAGGATGCGACAGCCGATAGAGAAATCTACAGTCTACAGAGCCGCCAAAATGTGTCCGCCATTTGGGCCAAGTGGCTGTTGGCCTTATTCCACAGTTTCTTTTATTTTTTTTGTAACAAATGAAATGAAATGAAATGTAGATGCATATCCATGGGCTAAACTCATGTGTGTGTGTGTCTGTGTGTGTGTGTGTGTGAATGTAAATTGTATAAATGTGCGCATAAATTTGCGTTGGCAAAATTTGAAATTCCGATTTTCGACCAGATTGGTAAACAATTTATGTAAACAACAAAAGCAACAACAACACGGGACACAGGACTAAAATCTGTTTCAGATCTCTCGCAGCTGCCGCTTCAAGTGTCCTTTGGCTTTTGTTTGTTAACCCTCTCGCTCTTACACACTCACCCCATCTCTTTCACACACTCTCGAATGGTTGTTGTTGTTGGCAACATGTAATTGCGTAACCCTTTAGTTAATAGCACCCTTGAGTACTCGAACATTGTGTTGTCCTTGTTGTCCTGTTTGTCCCTTTGCTTATGGTTATGACTGAGAGAGAGGAAGAGAGGGAGAGGGAGGGAGGCAGTGCGATCCAACCACACTTACCCATCACTTTTGCTTATCTTAAGTATTTTACTTATGTCCTGATGCCTGTCTCGATGTCCGTCTGTCTGTCTGTCTGTCTGCCTATCGCCAATGAATCCTCTGGAGACTTTTCGACCATTTTCAATGTTTGCATTTACACATTTTCCATTTTCTATGCCATTTACAAGCTGAGTGTTTGTGTGTGTGTGTTCTATAAATGATAACTGCACAATTTCCAGCCTGCTTTTCAGCCCTTTTCCCTGTCTGATAAAGTGCTTTCCACTAACCATAAAATCCTGTTGTTTCAGCTCAAGCTGTTTCTATTATTGTTATTACCTAGCAATACCTATTTATTTACTTAGAAAGCAGAAATATCTCAACCTAAAGGTTATCCTGCTAAGGTTTTCAGATGTTGTTAGGCAAGTCTTTGTCAAATTATTAAAGTGCTTTTTGGAACTTTTGGTTTGCTCTCTAAACTATTTTTATATTTCTTAATTTTCGAACTGATCTTAACTTAATTTTTGTTGTTTGTTTTTCAGTTAAAAAATTCCAAGTTATTTTTAATTTGTCTTAAGAATACTGACTTAAATCTCGTACTCTGATAGTCCAATTTAAAAACTCAAATTATTTTTAGAGTATTTGCTCTTCGGCTTTCAAATGTTACACATTTTTCTTCTCGATTTCAAACGTGCCTCAAAACTGTCCACAATTTCGCCAATAAATCTGCGCTCTATTACGTTTTTTGCTGGCGCCAAAAAGTATGCAATAAGTTGTTAAGTGAAATTGCATAGAAAACGATATTAGTAACACACACTTTAATCCAACACACACACACACACATACACACATACAACTGCGAGTGTTATTACATATGTATGTTTTAGTTTTGTTGTGCTTGTTTTTGTTATTGTTTTTCGAGGCGATTCCGCAGGCATAGATGTCCATTCTGAAGTTGCTGTTGTCCTGTTATTGTTATTGTTATTGTAATTGTTGTTGTTACTGTTGCTCCTGTTTGTTGGCTGCTTGAAGAGCTTTACGTGCTCGACAATTTGCCATTAATTGAAAACAGATTTGTCGCTGAGATTGCATTGTCGACAGCCATCCGATTTCCGTACAAATTAATTATAGCTGCCATTGACAGAAGCAGCTCGATTGAAAATCGGGCAAAATCTGGAAAAGCAGGCATACACCGAGAGAGAGAGAGAGAGAGAGAGAGAGAGAGAGAGAGTAAGAGAGCGAAGCGATTGCAGAATTTTATTCAATTTTATGGAGCAGCCGAAGTGAAAGTGAACTCAAATGAAATTTCTAGCTTTCTTCAACTCGATTAAATGTTGCGTTAAATTCGACGACGCAAAAAACAACGAATGCGAAAGGTAAATAATAACAATAATCATAATAGTTGTGACTCTATGCCGGAAACGGATATGCCAGCAACGGAAATGCGATGTCGTGAATGAGCCAAAGGGGGAAGGAAAGAGCAAAGAGTAGAGAGCAGTGAGCAGTGAGGAGAGAGGAGAGAGAGATGGAGAATGGGAAGAAGTCTCGCTGCGTGACATGTTAATTGAGCAGAAATTTTTGTTGCTGCACGTGTTGAGCTCCTGTATCCTGTATACATATATATACCATAAAAAAAAACTCTTTACGAGGTAAAAGTCTAGTGACGAAAACATTTTCATGCCCCAAAATTTCTGATATCCAATTTTGTGACGAATAATATTAAGTTTTACACTTACAGTGAACCACTAATGTCTTCATACAGCATAAATTTGTCAAATTTGCGTATAATAAAGATGTTTTGATGCGGGTTTCTATATTAATCTTTTATTCAATTAATTCCCGTTATAATGATGCAAAAATTTCTTTAACCCATTAAGTACCCATCAAAAATTTTGAATTTTAAAAAAAGTCAATTTTTCAACTTGTTTCCTCGATTTTTTCCAAAAAATATTTTAATGCAGAAAAATTGTTCAAACATTTCTAGAGTGTACTGCAAAATTTTTGTGAAATATTTTGACAATCATAAAAATGACGATTTAACATATTTTTCCTACTTTTCACACAAAAAGCTTTTTGGCTTTTTTGCAGTTTTCAAAAAATTATAAAATATACCAACAAAAATATTTTAGAAAAATTTTTTTTGCAGTCCCTATTAGAATTGTTAGAAAATTTTTTCTGCATCAAAAAATTTTTTGGAAAAAATCGTGGAAAAATGTTGAAAAATTGACATTTTTTAAAATTAAAAATTTTCGATGGGTACTTAATGGTTTAATGCAATTTTTGCATCATTAGAACGGGATTTAATTGAACAAAATATTAATATAAAAAAACCGCATCAAAACATCTTTATTATACGCAAATTTGAAAAATTTATGCTGTATGAACCCAATAGTGGTTCACTGTAAATTATTTTAAACAAAATTTTTGCATTCGGCACTGCGCAAAACAATGAGTTTTATTTGGTTTGAAGAATTGAGACATTTTAGCGCAATGTGCCGAGTGCCAAAATTTTAGTATTAATTATAACCATATCCAGGATATCAATAATACTGATAAACTGGTTACAGAGTTGCTATAACTTTGCCTGAAATCTCCGATAAATATATCGAATTTGACAATGTCAAGTTGACATCAATGTTTTTCTAGTTTGAAGAGTCATTCGTTGTGAAAATTGCAATTTGAAGTGCTACTTCTAATTCTAAATCTAATTTTTTTTTGAAAACTCAGCCGAGTTATTAAAAAAAAGAAACGCAATGAGCCGCAAATGGGACAGACTGTCATCCTCGTCGTCAGACGGCGAAGAGGAAGAGCCGCCGAGGAAAATGATGAAGATTACGACATCTAAGCAGAATATTAAAGTGCTGAAGGATCCAAAGCGACAAGTACCAATCAAGCAGACTTTCAAAGGGCAGCAAAACAAATTCATTGAAGAGACACCTAAGGAGACATTGAAGGCACCCGAAAAGACACCTAAGGAGATTTTCAAGGCTAATCCCAAGAAGACATTCGAAGAGAAGCCCCAAGAGACATACGAAAAGAAGACTCTCAAAGGGGCACGTGAAAAGGCTCCAAAGACTCCAAAGACTCCAAGGCCTCCAAAGACTCCAAAAGCGCTACGCCAAAAAGCTCTGAAGGGAGCAATCAAGGAGACCCCCAACGAAACACCAATTAAGCCGATTAAAAAGTAAATAAACACTGTAATCAGCAATATTAAGATATCGCTAATCGTTGTTTTTACTAGAGACTTAATGGAAAAGCCATCGCCGTTTTCTACCTTTCAAATTGAAAAGGCAGAGCTCAATTTCAATCTGGAGAATTCTGCACCACTTCAAATTATTGAAAAACCAAATGCGAAAAAATTAAACAATATATTGGTGATACCAACGTTGTTACCAAAAGATAATGTACCCAAGAAGACTATACCAAGAAAGACTCTACCAAAAAGGATTATACCAAAAATGTCTCTAAAAAAGACTCTGCCAAAAAAGATACTATCAAAAAAGACTCTAAAAAATAAGATGAAGCCAATAAAGACTGAACCAAAAGAGGCTATACGAAAAGATACTACACGAAAAGATATTATACCAAAAGAGACAAAACGAAAAGCTACTGAACCAATGGAGACTATACCAACGAAGATGATACGAATTAAGACTGAGCCAGAGGAGATTAAACTAAAAGGGACTGTACCAAAAGAGATGATACTAAACAAGATGAAACCAATAAAGACTGAATCAAAAGATACTTTACCCATGACTATACCACAAATAATACCATCAATAAAGACTGAACCAAAAGATACTTCACGAAAAGAGACAAAACGAAAAGATTCTAAACGAAAAGATACTAAACGAAAGGAGACTATACTAAATAGGACTGAGCCAATAAAGGCTGAACCAATAGAAACTATAAGAAAAGAGCCTATACTAAATATGATGATACCAATAAAGGCTGAAATAAAAGATGCTTTACGAATGACTATACCACAAAAGATGATACCAATAGAGACTGAACCAATAGAAATTGAACCAATAGAGACTATACTAAAAGAGGCTGTACGAAAAAGTATGATACCAAAAAAGATTGAACCAATAGATACTATATTAATAGAGACCATACCAAAAGAGATCACGCCAAAAGACAACGAACCAAAGCCAATACCGAAACCAATACCAATACCAAAGCCAGAGCCACAGGTCTTAAAAGAGGTGCAGCTGCCAACACCGGTCTCGGTTACCGTTCCGGAACCGGATACAAAACCTATAGAGTTGAAAGCGAATGTCAGTTGTAATCTCAAGCCCAGTCCGTTGAAGAAGAATACCGAATGCATTAACAATGTTAAGACTATCGGTTTCAAACATAAGTCGATGGTATTGAAAAAAAGTATCGATATCAAGTCAAAGCCCACAGTATTTAAGAGAAACCCTGACGTAGATGCTCTACCAACATCGGAGGAGATATGGGAGTACTTCGAGAAATGGAAAACGGATGGTGAAGCTGTCTGGCCAATTTGTTGTCAGCCAAACTTGTCGACTTCCGGAAGAGAGCCCAATCCTCAGATAGTTGACAACAAGGTTGAGCAGATGTGCGATGATCAGGAACAGTCGTATCAGGATCAGGTAGATGAGGCCGTTAAGTCGCTACTTGCATACGACACTGACTTTAAAGCTCCAGAGAAAGACTTGCCCGAGGAAGACTTGTCGTTTGACAGCACGGCCCTCGACGAATTGGAAAGCACTGATGTCACCCCAGAGGAGGAACGCTATTTCAATGAATTTTTAAAATCGCAGCATATTAACCATCCTCTCAGTGAACTTAAGCAATACAATTCCCTCCTTAGATTGGTCAGAAGAGAAGACGGTAGAAAAGCGCTACACGAAAAGGTCAAGTCCATGAAAATTACCCAGCTTAAGCAAAAGATGAGATGCAAGTGTTCACAACCCAATCCGTTACCAAAGAAAGCAGAGAAAGTTAAGGAAGCCAAGAGAATCAAGAAAGAACAACAAGTCAAGAAAAAAGCACATGAAGCAGCTCCAATTCAATCAAAACCAAAGCCAATTGCTGAAGTTCAAAAGGTACAGCATCTTGCCATAGGTTCAGTCATCGAGCTGCCCAAGAAGCCACAGATTAAGGAGCCAAAGATCAGGGTAATCCACTGTGGAGTTGGGAAGCCGAAGCCGGCTGAAAAGGCAGCTATATTAAATGCTGATAATCAGCCATGCCTTAAGCCATTTGGCCAGAATCTAAGCCAGGTGGTAAGGACCAAACATCATTCGTTGCCAAGCAAAAGTGCAGATCTATCAGCAAGTATGTCGGTCAACAAGAAAGTGGAGCCAATGCCAATGCCAATTTCAAAGCCAATTCCAATTCCAAAGTCAATTCCAATTACAAAGCCAATTACAAAGCCAATTCCAAAGCCAATTCCAATGCCAATTCCAATTCCAAAGCCAGTTGCACTGCAGTATCCTCCGATTGGTTCCATCATATCTTTTCCGCAGCCAATCAACTACCAAAAAGATATTGTCAATCTTCAACAACTAAAGATGAGAGGACTTCCAGTTAAGCAGCTCCAGTTTCCGATTGTTAATAAGACTCCAATTCCAATTTCAACTTCAACTGCAACTGCAGCCCAAATACCGCAATTAATCAAACCACAGCCGCAGACTTTAGGCCTTCCGCTTATCAAGGATCCGAAAATAGCCGAGAGTGGCAATAGCAGCGAAGCTGGCTCTAAGAACTTGGCCCATTTGAAGCGGACTGTTGTGATGCCCGCTCTGCGTCGTTTTGCCGATCCACGAATGAAGAATATTCTAATACTACGTCCGCCCAAGGTGAAGGGTGAACGGGCCAAGTTGGAAATTGAAGTGAAATATGCCAGAACTTTCAGCACAATGGAATTAAACTTTAAGCTGGATCTCCAGCTGCTTTCGGTGGCGTTGGATAACGCCGTCTACAACAGCCAAATCCAAGTGCTCATGAAGCGTTGCGAATGCGCCCAAGTCGCTTGGATTTGGGAAGATGGAAGTATACTGATCTGCAATTCTCGCAGCCAGCAACTGCTGATGGACACGGAAAAGAGTTTGGTTGCCAAAATTCTGGCTGTGATCAAGCCAGCTCCGAGTGAACTGTCCACTGAACTGAAAACGAATACATTACATTGCCATACGATTAATATTTCCAACTTGCCCTGGAAGATAGCCATTGAAAAGTTTTGCCAAAACTACGCTCTGACACCGCAAACCATTCTGGGCACCTGCAAATATGGCTACTATGTGAACAAGACCCTGCCCAGAATCGCCGCCAAGATATTTGAGTCCGGTATGATTCATATTATATCAGTGACCCCAGCTGGAGTCGATAAAATGCTGGAAAAACTGTATGTTCTTACTGCCGATGATAATGTCAATGTCAGGATTATGCCAAACACAATTCAACCGCCACCAAAACCGAGCTTCTTCGCCGGCTACCTTCCATCGATGCTGCCAAAAAGATTGTGAGAACTCTACGCCCACGAACTCAACCTAGGATAATAAAAATCAAATAAACGGAAAAAATTATAAAATATTTAAGACAACAAATGTTAAATGCATTTATAATAAAAACGTGTTGACAAATTTTTTTTTAATAATTCATGTGTAAAATTTAATATTATTCTTCACAAAATTGGATATCAGAAATTTTGGGGCATGAAAATGTTTTCGTCATTAGAATTTTACCTCGTAAAGAGGTTTTTTTTTATAAGATATCAGAAATGTTTGAATAAGACATCAGATATGTTGACCATTGCAATATTTTTTGTCAGTGTAACTTTGTCAAACGGTGTTTATTGTTTAAGCATAGTATTCAGTTGTTGAAAATTCAGTTTGAAAGGTGTCAACTCCATATAAAAAAAAGGGTTGCAAACTGGCTCGAAATTATTTTGTAAGGCTATTTCTAAACCCTTGTATCCAGTACCTAAATTTGCGCAGCTCAGAAAAGCACAAAATAAAATATTTAAAAAAAATGCGTTTACAATTTATTTAAATTTTTTAATTAGAATAGTGCTGATTATTTGCATACAAGTAAGTTTAATATTTTAGTTTAGAGATTTAAAAAAATTTTTGAATTAGAAAAGTTATGAAATCCAAAAATTAGCATATTCAAATATAAGGAAATGGGCGGTGCCACGCCTTTTTTCCCTGTCAAAAATTCTATTGGTTTTATTTAGTTGAATGCAAAAAACCAGACTAAAAAATATTGTATAGTTCTCGAGTTATTAATTTATGTAAAAAAAGGGCTTTGGGACCATAGTGCAGTGGTCGGATTATGATGATCGAAGTGTCATTCGACGCGTATTTTTGAATAGAATAGTTAAAAATTAAAAAAAAAAATTCAGAAAGGCTCCAACGGCCCCATTTGCTGCAATCATTTAAATTTTGCCCCTCCCACTTACACCTGTTTATCTCACGAACCAGGTGAGTTTCCAAAAGTCTTAGTATGCAAATTAAGTAATTTGATACCTTTCGATCGGTGTATAGCTCGACCTGATCGGACAGTATAGCAAATTTTCCATTCTTCCTGTGTATATATGCTAGTCGCCTTCGCACCCTTCGTGCTGCTTTCGTCACTAGCGCGGACTGCCGTCCGCAGTGATATAAATATGTGTGTGTGTGTAGAGACAGTGTTCCCTCTCTCTCTCTCTCTCTCTCTCTGTCTGTCTGCCCAAGTGAGCATATGTTTGACACTCTGCAAGTGCAAATTACAAATACAATTTTATTGTTATTGTCCGCTAAAATTTACACACAATTAAGCCTCGACAATTAACTATTTTTATGGCCTACGGCTCTATAAATAAACATTTCACGCTTCAACTGTTAAACATTATGTTAAAAGTACCATAAGCAAATATATTACATAAAAAATAATAATAAATATTAATACGCGTCTCTCTCTCTGTGAAAAAGTGGTGAAAATTTCATAAATATCCGTTAACAACTGTGGAGTTATTATGAATTGCTGTGGTGCAGAGGTGTGTGAGAGTAGAATAGAGTGTAGAGGATATTTAAACATAAGATGAGGATTCTGAATCGTTTTAAAAACTTTTGAGAATCTTTTTGTCTGAGATTCTGATGCTTGATTGGAAAGAAGTCATGAAAATATTAAAAAAATTGTTAATTTTAGGTTAGTTTTAATTGCTAATTGTATTTTCCATTTTTTTTTGCTTATTATATTACTTTAAATCTTACTCAATATTTTGTAAAATTTGTATATATTTTTTCATATTTTTTCCATATATATCTGTGAATCTATATTTAATCTATCTGTACAATAAATTAGTAGAATAGAATGTAGAGGATATTTAAATATTAGATGACCAAACAAATTAATAAAATTGTCATCAGCATATTTTAAATAAATGGCAAAGCGATATTTATTTGATCCAATAAATACTTCTTTAGTTTTTAGACCCCGTACTTAAACAGATGTACAGGATCTATTACCTTTGTTTTCTTCGTATTTATCTTGAATGCTAATAATGTTCTCCTACTTTTTTTCACTTATTATTGTAGCTCTGACTGTATTTTCTGTAAAATCTGTACACACATTCATATATAATCGTCTCCATATATATCTGTAGATCTATATTTAATCTACTTACAAATATATATCCATCTATTCATCAATATATCTCAATCAAAGTGAATACCAGTCTGACCACTATGGTTTGCCAATTTACGAGTGTTGACCGAGGGACTGACATTGAACCATTCATTTGAGTACTCATGTTAGGTTGAGTGCGCATGGAGATGAATCAATTGCGAATACTCGTACCAGCGAATCAAATGAATGTAGTTAGAGCAATGCAACAAATTTGTTTTAATTTTTAGTGTTATGCAAATAGAATTATTGTTCGAGCTGCTCGCACTTAAAATTGTTTGGCATGGAATGAAATGGACGAGTGGACAGCATGATGAATAAAGGAATGAATGGATAGATGGATCGATGGATGGATAGATGGACATATTGATTTGTTTGAAAGCCCCAACTCAACCACGCCCAACATGAGGCTATAATGCGCAGACCGAAAATTTAATTGTTTGTTTGACTGTGTTCTAGTGTGTGTACGTATGTGTGTGTGTGTGATAGCACACATGTATAGCATGTGTGTGTATTGGTGTGCAGTGTGTGATTTTAATTAAAAATTGATTTAGCAAAATTTGCATAAATTATACATAACTCTACGGTAAGCCGACGAGTGAATACAGGCATTTTGCATTTGTGTCAGTGTCAATAAATTAGAAAAGATTAATTGAAAAACATCGAAAAACTGTCTAATCAAGGCTGACTAGACGAATAGATATCCTAGGCATATGTAAAGTAGGTGAATGTTTGTTTACACTTTTTAATAAAAATGTACGATAATTTTAAATGTTATGGAATATTTAAAATTTATTTTTATGGGTAAGCAAAACAGAATAATTAAACAACCCATTAATATGTATACTATAATTCAAGTTCGAATCTATGAGAGCTGTTTTTACCTAGATTTCGATTAAGATACAATTGTACCCCAAGTGATATCTGTTATCTAATATCTTTACACTATCCATCTATTATCTACTAAGACATTAAATTAGATTATATATTTTTACAAATATATACAAAACAGAACAGCTGTTTTTACCTAGATTTCGATTAAGATACAATTGTACCCCAAGTGATATCTGTTATCTAATATCTTTACACTATCCATCTATTATCTACTAAGACATTAAATTAGATTATATATTTTTACAAATATTTTTGACAAACATTTCAACCCAATCTAAAATATTTACAGAGTATAATTATATAAATAGTTGCGGCAGCGTAATAAAAACAAGATACTCGGTAACCAAAGCCATTTCATTGCAAGTTTCAATTGCAATTACGATTGCAATTGGAATTGAAATTGCTTTAATTCAATATTTATCATTATTTCGAATTGCATTAACAAAAGTGCATTAAAATGTGTGTTGTCCACTTTAGTTATAACTGTATCTGAAGACTAATTTCATATAATTTCATTTAATTTCATTTAATATTTCATTTGCTGTTGCATAATTAAAAATCATTTAAGTTTGCCCATTTAACTTTCAGCTACTTCTGCACTGCGACTAAAAACGTACCAAAAATATGCAAAAGTTGCCATTAAATGGATAAAAAGTGAATAGAATGGCTGCAAGGAGGAGGGGGTCGAGGGGGGTGCCAACTCAGAGGGGGCAACAATTTATTGCGGTGCCGTGAAATATGGCAAAAGTTTTCTAATGAAGTCAGTCTGAGGGGCACAAAACCAACAGCATAAACAAATGAATGAGCAAGTGAATGAGTGAGTGAATGAATGAATGAATGAATGGGTGAGTGAGTGTGTGAGTGAGTGAACGAGCAAGTGAATAAGTGAACAATTGAATACTTGCTGTCAGCATGACGAACTTTTAATACACTTGTAGATCTCTTTTTTTAAGATTGATTTAATTCACACTCCAGCAAATATTGTATATTTAAGCGAGTGAGAATAAAACACTATATACATATATTCATATCTATATTCACTTTGCCATGTTTCTTATTAAAGGACTAATCATATTTTGTGATTTATTTTTTAAAATTTATATGGTTTTATTCATTACTTTCTACGTTAGCCTAAACTTTATTCTAGCTAAGAAATGGAAGCACTCGAAAAAACGTTCTGAATAATATCTTAAATTACTCCTAATTAATGCAATTATTTAAATACTGAGGTGAGGAAAATTATAAAATATTTTATTGAATTTTCGCAGATTTCAAAAAAAAAAGTTTATGGCTGAGTAACTTTTTTATCAATGAAAGGAATATAATTTTTGTATAGTATAACAGTCGTCTTTATATAATAGGGCAGTAAAGTTACTTGTCAACCTTTTAGAATCCAGACGATGAATATCAAGCCCAAATATTCACATGTTTTTTAGAGTTGATTATAGAGTTATACATGTATGTAAACTCTTTTATACTATTTACACTCTAAAGTTGTATACATTTCATGCTCAATAGATATACTATACAACAAGCTATTTTAAAGAATGTGAATGTTAATATATTTTAAAATATATAGAAACTAATTATGTATTTTAAATTATATCATTTCTCAAGTCACACTTGATAACCTGATGTAAATGTTAAATTCATCATCTCATGTTCTGCCTTGTATGAGTAGCGAGCTGCCTGATAAAGCGATACAACTTATGCTAATGGCATAATGAGTGACCAAAGGAAAAGCACAAAATGGGATAATTTGAATGTGTTCACTTTGGGGTTTTGTCGAGCTTTTGACGCTGTGTGTTGATTCAATTTGCTCCCTTTTGACGCCTTCCAATTATGCCATTTTGTCGTTCTCTTTCTTCTCCATTCTCCATTCGCCTACGTTCTGTTTTCATTTTCCATTTTTCACTTGCCATTTGCATTTCATTAAATTTCTCCATTTTCTTGGCAATCTTATTTGTGTTTTCATTTTCTTCTTTATTTTTAAGCATTTTCATTTCATATGATTTTATTTTGTTCTCTCAATTTCATTTGCTCTGCACAAATATTTATCGACACTTTTGCATGTTGTTTATAAGGCGTCTGCTGATGCAGCTGTTCTTCTTGTTGTTGTTGTTATGGCAAGAAGCAGAAAAAATAAAGTTAAAGAAAAAGCAGAAGAAACATCACCTGTAGCTATTTGTATGCCAAACAAAAAACTCACACCTTTCACCTCACACTTTCGCACGTTTGGCCGTTATATGGAAATGGACTTTGTTAGTTTAAGCCAAACAAACTTTACGCTCATCGATGCCAGAAACCAATTTAAAATCAAATTCTCTTCTATGCAGCTATAAGAAGAGGGGGAAGGGTAGGAGGGGAAGGAAAGAGGCAACTCTACACTTGGCTACGAGTGCAAATTAAATATAAAATCGCAAAGTGGCAAGAGGCTGAAAAATGTTGTCCATGGACATTGCACTGTGGTAAGAAAACCCGAAATTTTGAATAATAATATTGTTTAGATTTTTAGGGACTACCTTTAAAATTTAAAGCTCGCTCAAAGTCAGCTGATTCAGAGTTAAAAAGTGCTGGAAATATCACTGCAATTTTCAGAGCAAATTGTGTTTGAATGGTAAAAATTATAAAAAAAAGTGTAAATATTAGTAAAGCTGATAAAGATCGAATGAGGAGAGGCAGGTGAAGGCGTGGTCCAAAAAATAAAAATTAATTTAAAATTAGTGTAACTAAGATTCATGTCAAATTTCAAGTTCCTAGTTAAATACTTAGAGTTTATGCCAAAATTTTGAGTTTTTTTACCATAGTGCATTGGCTAAAAAGCTGAGCTCAGCACAGCTCGACTTGGTAGATCCTTCAGTTGTTGGCCACCAGTTGATGATGTTGTTATTATTGTTGAAATTGTTGCTGTTGTTGTTGTTGTTGTTAGCTGGCGCTGATTGTCTGTGATTGATTTTAATCGCCTCAAGTGATTTCACTAAACGATTCAACTTTGAAATTGGTTACTTTGCATTGTGTCTATGTGTGTGTGTGTGTGTGAGAAAGCAAGACGGACCAACTGTGTGTGTGTGTGTGTAGTGGGAGTGTTGCTTTACTTTTGGTGCTGACTGTTGCGCTTCCGGCGCATTTGCCAAACAACATCGAGCAACATTTGCTCGGTTCGCCACAGCACATTTGCTTACGAGTTCATCATCAAGTTGTTGTTGTTGCTTTGGATGTTGTTGCTTTGGTTGTTGTTGCCCCATAAATAAATGTAAATATACGTATACATTTATTATACACACAATTCGAACGAGTCCTCGACCTGCCAAGGGCCATTTCACACTGCACTACAAGTTGCACTTTGCACAGAAAGCAATTTACGACTTCAGTGGCACTGGCGTTGCCAGACTAAGTAAAGTCTTGCTTTTTATTCACAACTCTCTTTCAATAATGTGCGGAACTCCTTTTTAAGCTGGGACATTTGGAGAAATGACACTTAAAGTGCATCCGATTTGTAACTAAAAATCTATGCTAAAAAATAAAAAAAAAACAAGTGTTTAATAGATTTTTAGAACAACATATCTTTGAGTGTAAATCTGGCACGTTAAGTTAAAATAGTTAAAAAGTCTTTTTTTAACAAAATAACGTTTAAAATTAAATTATTCCCTATGAAAAATTACTTGTGACTCAAATGTACACTACTGGCCAAAATAATATGTACACTTTTTTTTTTTACTATAACAACTATTGTAAGTCAAGTCTTCATACTTAAAAAAAAAATTTGAAAAGGTCATTTAAATTCCGTTTGAATGATGCAAAAATTTTCTTAAAGCATTAAAAATTTCAAATTTATGTAAGTGTCGACTTTTTCAACTATTTTCCTCATATAAATAAAATTTTTTTTTGATGCAAAAAAATTCTTTAAATAATTTTAAGAAGGACTGCAAAAAAAAACAATTTTGAAAATATTTTTGCTCGTATCTTTTATAATTTTTTGAAAATTGCTTATAATTTAATTCAAATTATCTATGCTAAAAATTATTCGATACGATACGATTAGATTTTAGAAAATATAAAAAATAGCTGCAAATAAATACGCATAGTACTTTAATTATAACAAACTCAATTTAGTCCAAATTAATTAGTAGAAATATTTAGATGATTTCAAATAAGCTTAGCTTGCCTTTGTAATAAAACTAAGCTTTGCTAATGACATATGGATTAAGTGAATTTAACCCTTTGCGTTTGATGTTCTCTGTGCAGCTTGATTGGTTGCCAGTCTCTAACCCAGTGACACAATTTGGCAGTCACTCAACTTGTGATCCCCAACACATAATCGTAGCTTAAGCTGCAGTTGCCGTTGCCGTTGCAGTTGCAGCAATTGCCACAGCCTGTGGCAGTGACAGTGGCAGCTAAAGCAGCAGCTAAAGCAGCAGCCAAAGCAGCAGTTGCCAATTTTTCAAGGCAGTGCAATTACAAAGGCCAAAAAGTTAAGCACCAACTGTCAAAACAGGTGACTGCAAAACGGACTAAAAAGAGCCAAAAGCGAATGGCAGGGAAAAGGGACAAAGGGGAGTTGCCACTTTAATGAAAACTTTTGCTGTGGCGCTTAGCGGTTTTGGCAACTTCAACGGCAACAACAACAACAACAAGAACAGTGGGGTAATCAGCCATGTTATGGCAGTTTGGCAGTCTCCCCCTGCCCTCGATCCATTTCCCTCTCCCGTCCTCAATCTCTAGACTGCATCTGTATCTGTTTCTGTTCCGGCTGTCGTGGCCCTGTGAAGCGGTTACGGTTACGGTTACGGTTACGGCAATGGGGATTACGGCCTTGCGATGCACTTGAAATAGTTGTTGTTGTTCCTATTGTTGTTACGGTTGTTGTTGTTGTGAGACAGCAACAGGATAATCGGCTTTGGTGTGCATCCGCAGTCTCATCAGCGCCATCGTCCTGTTTGTCTATCTCACAGTGTTGCTCTCTTTTTTCTTTTTTTTTTGTGATGTGTGTATCTGTGTGTGTGTGTACTTTTATTTGTATTGGTTTCGTCGCCTTCGTTGTATTTTTTGAACATTTACTCATTTTTTTTCTACCTCTTCCACCCTTTAAAAAGCGCTCAAAAAACAAAAAATAAACTCAAAATAGTGCCACAAAACTTTTGTGCAAGGTTTTTCTCGGTTGCATTTTTCTGGTTTTGGCCGTGTTCTTATTGTTGTTGTTGTTGTTTTCAGCCATTGCAATTTATTGTTGTTGTTGTTGTTGCTGCTGCTGCCTTTTGTGTGTGTTGTCAGCCGTTTTGTGGGGCAGCTTTTAGTGGCTTCATTTGTTTCTGCCTTTGGTCTCTTTGGCATTTGAAATCAGTTTGTTTTTGCCGTGTGGGCAAAGGGGCAACATTTTGGTGGTGGGCAGAAGAGGGGCTTTAATTAACCAAAGCTGGCTAAATTCAGTTGCAATCGGCTTAAATTCGAATATCCATCAGAGCTGCAATTAGTTGCAGTGGACTCTTGCATATATATTTTAATTTGTAACTAATTTAATGCGTTGATCACGATCATATATTTAATTTTTAATATTTATAATTCAATATTTATTCTTTGTCATATTTCCCTTTTTTATTTTTTCCTTCTCTTATATATTAATTTTAAATATTATATTTTGTTAGCTTGTCTTTCTATGTACTCATCAACTTATTAAATAAAATACTACACTCAGGGAAAGAAGTATATGTGGGTGATGTTATTAAAAAAAAATATACTTTAAACACAAAAGATTTGATGCAGATTTCTTATAATAATTTTATCATTTAGTTTCCGTTTGAATGACACAAATATGTTCTTAACCCATTAAGTACCCATGGAAAATTTAGAACTTTTGTAAAAGTGTTTTTTTTTCACTTTTTTCCTCGATTTTTTACAAAAAATATTTTGATGCAAAAAAATTCTTCAAACAATTCTAAGAGTGACTGCAAAAAAAAATGTTCAAAAATATTTTTGTTAGTATTTTTAAAATTTTTTTGAAAATTGCTAAAATGACACTTTTTGTATGAAAAGGAGGAAAAAGTAGGAAAAAGGGGTTAAAATAGTCATATTTAGAATTTTCAAAAAATTTTAAAAAATACTAACAAAAATATTTTTGAACATTTTTTTTTGCAGTCACTCTTAGAATTGTTTGAAAAATTTTTTTGCATCAAAATATTTTTTGTAAAAAATCGAGGAAAAAAGTGAAAAAAAAACACTTTTACAAAAGTTCTAAATTTTCCATGGGTACTTAATGGGTTAAGAACATATTTGTGTCATTCAAACGGAAACTAAATGATAAAATTATTATAAGAAATCTGCATCAAATCTTTTGTGTTTAAAGTATATTTTTTTTGAATAACATCACCCACATATACTTCTTTCCCTGAGGTATTTACCTTGCTTTATTCTTTTTCATTTTCTATCGTTACTTAATTTGTTTCTCGTGTATGTTAGTTAATCTTTTTCCTCATTCTAAATGTTTTTTTCTTTTCCTAATTAATATTAAATCTCTTGGTCTTCTCGTTTACAATTTTAAATAAATTATTATTAATTTTTTAAAGCACATTTCTAAGCACAATATATAGATAAAAACAGCCTGAATAAATATGCAAATCTGTACAAAATACCCTTAAGTTTCACTTCGGCTTCAAGTAATATCTGCAATGATGTTATGAGTACCCTTCGGTGCCAAATGCCAAAAGTGTCAGCCTTCGACTCGTCTTCATTTCCGGCTATGCACACTGCACATTATCCTTGACACTTTCAGCAGCTATTTGCACTCTGCACTCTTTTCATTTCATTTTATCTCATTTTTGCCACTCCCTCACTCATTTTTCCCCACTCTTCTTGCCATTTGTCCTTTGTTTACTGAATTATCAGTGCGCTCATTACCCGCACCGAAGGGGGCGGCAAGTGGGGAGTGGGCGTGTCAGTGTCAGTAGTTGGTGTCCTTAACCACGAGCGTGTCCTGGGGATTTAGATGACATTGATTCCTTGACTTGCTGTTGAAAACTTGTTGAATTTGCTGACTTTTCTCCGGCAAGGATATATGCCAAGGATACAAATATATATGTATGTATGCAGGCAAGCTAATCAATAAATGGCGTTTCGCGCGCGTAAAACTATTTTTCAATTTTGCACGCTGGCAAAAGTTTTCATTCTCATTTTCCTTTTATCATTTTTAGCAGCAGCTGCAACGCCTTCGCGTAATGCAACATCCATTAAAATGGACGAGGACAACGGCGCAAAAGGCACATTAAGCAGGCACAAACAGGACACACAGCCCGCCCACACACACACACACACACACACTGACTGAACACGCAGCTATTAGCGCACATATCGATTGCCAATACGGGCAATTGAAATGTAAGAGAGGCAAAAGAAAGAGACTGAGGCTGCAGGCTGACCAGGGAGGAGGGAAATAGACAACCCAAGGACATCAGCAACAAAATGTCGGCACGTTCTGAACTCGGCTAAAACAAACAAAGCACAGACTAGGATCGGAGGGAAGGCAAAAAGTGTAACAGCAACAGAAAAGTGTAGCTGAAACAGGTAGCAGCTGCCTCCTGACGCTAAAGTGCCAACTTATGGCACACAAAAATGCTTGAATATAATGGCCCAAGCGCCTTTCCCGTTTCTGTGGGCGTGGCATGCAATTGTGGTACCACAAAAGGCGGCAGCAACAGCAGCAGAAGATGACGCAGAAACCAACGACGACGACATGCAAAAGTGGAACGTGCAGCGTTGGCATTAAGTGGCATGTGGCAGCCGCAGCAAGGACACTGATAATGATGAAAAAATTCCCTACAACACACACACACACACACGCATACACTCAGAAAACTATTACTCTAAGTATATTTAAAAAATTGTCAAACAATTTAAACTGCTCTGAAGTTCAAATGATTTGCCTAAACTTAAACTTTCTCTATTTTTTTAAAGCTATAAGTCTAAGGCCCGTTTTTTCCATGTCTAAAAAATGTGTTTGATAACTATTGAAAATATATTTTGACGTAAAATGTTTAGAAATTACTGTCAAATTTTAGATTATATCTTAAATACAGGTTATTTTTACATTGAAAAAATGGCCCTAAGTATATTTAAAAAAAAATCGATATAAGATTTGAGCTGCTCCCAAATTTATATAAATATACATAAAAGAAGTTTTCTCCATTTATTTAAAACCAGTCCAAAGCTAGAAAAAATTAGCTAATTTTATAAAAGTCTTCTGATTTTTTGTGCACATTGCGTTTGGATAAAAGAACCCCCAATCTTAACTAAGGAATTTTCAAACTAAATGCTTAGGGAAATTTCCCCATTTGTAATAAAAAAAACTTTCAAAATTAAATATGAATTAAAAAAATAATACACATTATGCCTGTATTTAGAACCAACAGTCTAAAAAAAAAATAAATACGTCTTTATTTTTTGTGCCTTACTCATAGTCCAATAAGTAAAGAAAATTTTGAAAATAGTCCCTAACTTTAAGAAACAAACTTTTTATAGGAAACAAATTTCTGATATATAAGGTTATGACTTTTAATGGGTGCTTTTTGAAATTTCAGAGTGCATAATTGTGGGATGTTCCGTGTGTGATTTTTTTAAGTGCACAATTTATCTGCTGCCTCGCTGGGCACACACACTGACGAGCATAAAAATTGCACTGGCAGCCCGAAGACAGTGACAAAAAGCCACTTGCCAGGCCAAATATATATGCGAATATATATATATATATATAAGTAGATGTATGTGTGTTGCCCCCTATAACCCTGGGCAACCCTTTGCTCATGTGCTGGCTTGTTGCACAAGGCGCATAGCTGCCACCTGGACAAGCAACAAGCAACAACAACAACAACAGCAACAACAACATGAATTCGAGACTGAGACTGAGAGGCGAACAGCAAACAGCAAACGAAATCGACCTTGACTGACAGCTTGACATGAACTCGACTGCTCTCAGCATTGCTGTACCTCCCACTCCCTGCCTACCTCCTCTTCTCCTATCACTCTTCAACTGACACACACACATCCACACCCCCACACACACACACCTCCACAAACCAACACACCAACACTTTAGCCAGCTACATTGGGCTCATTATTTTCGCTTTAGCCGGTCAGCAGCAGGAGCTCAACGAGGGAAGGCAAAAAAAAAATGGGACAGGTAATATTAATGTGCATGTGTGTGAGAGTGTATTTAAGTACATATATGTATGTATGTGTGGCTGTTTGTGTATATGTGTGTGTGTACTTCTTAAAGCCGCCAAACCGCAAAGAGCTGGGCGAGGCTGTGGTTAAAAGCTTAAACTGCTTTTAGGACTTTCGTTTTTTATATTTATTTGAGCATTTTCAGTGAATTTAAGTGAATGCATCGGAGTGTTATAGCGAGCATACAGGAAAGACTAACTGCGGAGTTATGTCTTAATTATAGATAAACGTATATGCAATTAGTTGGAATATTTTCAAATAAAAGCATGCCACTTAAATTTGACAGCAAATGTGAATAATTAGGAATTCGTGGAGATAATAAAATGTCGAGCATTTTCTTTTTGGATTGATATAAATAAAACGTCAAACTATTTTGTAATGATTGAAGATATAAAATCAAATAGTATTAAGGATTAGTCAAGTCGTTTAAAAATACTTACGCGATATAGAAATACATGTATCTATACTCTATGGTAAGTTCTAGCAGGATATACTCGTACATATTGATCTTTTGTTTCAATTGAGACGAAGACGTCAAATTGTCTTCTTAAACTATTTGGAAAAATACGAGTACACGCTGATTTGTGTTTTTAAATTTCATCCAATTTTTCCTATACATACCATGAATGCGGTCCCAGATAAACGAGATAGTTTAAACGATATTTGATGTACCTTACACCGAACATCAATTGACGCACATCCAGAACATTTGCATTTATCAAATTCAAGTATTTAAAATAAGCTTTGAGTATTTCTTGCACATATTAAATATTTAAACTGTTTGTTTCCGCTGAAGTCTCTTTGTTACGCAGAGCGAACTCAAATCGTTTATGGCCCTTAAAAGTAGGCAACATTTTTCATTCAAATGCCTGCAGGTCAACAGAACGACAGTGTGTGTGACAATGCTCGTGTGTGTAGAAGGGAGTGTCACCCAGAAAGAGAGAGAAAGAGAAAGGGAGAGAGAAAGAGAGGGAACATAGAGCCCGCATGTAACAGATATCATGTTGTCGACGGCACATTGCGGGCGCTGCGTGGAAAGTGGAAATTGAGTTTATGGTTTGGGGGTTCGAGTTCTGGTTTTCGGTCCGTGTCAAAGGTTCATAAATTCCTTTTAATCCTGCTTTATGGCGACATCACATCGAACATGAACTTTAACGCGACAACGACGATGACGACGCGACTTCATTTGCATTTTACAACTTCATTTGTGCGAGGCGAAATAAAGGAAATAAAAGAAATGCTTGCAATTTTCACACAAAACCAATTGGCGCGATTTGTATTTGTGGGTGTGTGTGAGTGTGTGTGTATCTGTGTATCTGTGTGTGCTATAAAATTATTGTTTAATCTTGCCAACTGACCGGGGCGTGGCAACCAAGCACGCCCTAATAGAGAAAGAGAGCAAAAGCGAATGTCGCGCGACAAGCGGCAATTACTTTGAATATTCATTTGCTGCGCCCCCCGTGACACGCCCACTGGCTGATTGGTGCCACGAACCGGAAATGGACATTCGCACGGCTGTCGATGGAACCAGTCATTGACCCCCCTTAGTTTCCCTTCCCCCCTTTAGACCATTAAAATTCGATTTTTTTTTGCTATTTTTTGTGTTTTGTTTCAATTCTCAACTAATTTATTTATAATCGTTTGTTTTGTCTTTGAGTTTTAGTTTAGTGACACCCTAAAATATAATTTTGCTGTTGTTGTTATTGTTAATTACAATTTCTTGTACTTGAATTGAGTTGGCGTTGATTAATTTCTCATATCGTGAACTTTGTTTTTTGCATTTCTTTTGCATAACTTAAAACTCTAATAAAACGTCTAACAATCAAACAATACCCCAATCATTCAATCAATCAATGCCTGCAGTCTGTGCCAACTCAACTCCACTTACAATAAATATTATATTATCTTTTAATTATAATTATTATTATTATCATTTAATTAGATCGCTTAAAGTACAAAAACACTTTTAGTTGGACTAACACGAGAGCTTCTGGGGGAACTTTGTGTGGAGAGAGACAAATGTTTTTTAAATAGTATTTCACTGGACTGGGGAATCGGGGAATGGGGATTCTGTCTATACACTTACGTTGTGACTGACTGTTAATATGCGTAGCGAGTAGAAAGAGTGGAAAAGTGTGTGTTCTTCTATAATACAACAGAGGGGCTGGCCACTGGAGCCAGTGATAAACCCCCTAAGCTACCTAAGCCTAACTATGCGAAATTTCAAAAGTGATTCACCTAACCTTGCAGCGAAGACTCTTAAGTGTAAGAGAAATGGGTTATTCTTCTTCTTTTATAGAGTTATCTGATTATACGAATTTTTAACTTAAAAGTAAATATATAATACGTAAAGTTATATTGAAAATAAGAGAGCTTGAAATTCTTGTTCCAGACTTAATTGTTAACTGCTGGGACCGAAACGATTATAATTTTTAAAATATAAACTATTAAATAAAAGTTATTTAATGATTTTCATCAACAAAATAAAATGAAAACTCTTATTTTTTGATCTAAATAAAAAAAATTATAACATAATTATTCAATTTAAATTTGTATTTTAAAATTTTAATTAAAGTCTTATTTTCAATTTGTATTTTAGCAATTGAAAACAAGAGTTAATTTTCAATTTTTATTATACAAATTAAAAATAAAAATTATTTTTCAATTTTTATTTTAAAAGTTGAAAATAAGAATTATTCTTTAATTTTTATTAAAAAGTTGAAAAATAAAAAATGACTGTAAATTTTTTTTGAATTGGAAGGCGTATTTCCAACAGTGACAGGTATAAACAAAGTCATAGCCAAGGAGAGTTGGAGCGACGTTATAATAAAAAGTTAAATATATTTTTTATTCTATAATTTTTACATAAAAAAATTGAAAATAAAAGTTTATCCAGTTTTTCATAACTCTTATTTGCGGTCCCTGGTTTACTGTATTATACTGAGAAAAACTCAACGAATAAAAGTCTCATTTTAATAAGTGGTGTAAATGCTATTTCTGGTACGGATTTCCTCGGCAGTTAATTCAAGTGTGAACTGTTCAAAACAGCGGTGGGCACGCAGTGGCTCCGGGAGCAACGACTGCCTATTTGGCGCTGTGAAGTCGCACAAAAGACTCGCTGTTGATGTTGTTGTAGTTGTTATTGCTGTGCTCCCGAATTCACATTTCGTGTCCACCGCTGGCTCAAAAGTAAGTACATTTAAAGACGAGACTAAATCGAACAAAATCGAGCTGGTTTACAGTTCTCTTCCACCTTCCTTTTGAGCAACTTCTGCAAGGCTATGCGCGCTTCGGAAGTGTCCGAAGTGGGATCTGGTTTTGTGGCTTAATCATTGGCTGTACACAAGTTCGATTAGCTCTTGAAGATATCCTGGCCGGGCTGGGGCGAGGAGGCGCCTCCGTTGCCGTTGCCGTTGCCCGCGCCACCTGCCTCCGCATTGAGGCGCTTCAGCATCGCGTTGCGGTGCAGCCAATAGGGCGGCGGATCGGGCGGTTGTCCTGGCAGCAGAGTCTTCGCCTTCAGCGTGGATGGGGCGGGGGGCTTCGGGCTGTGGGAGGCGGTCGCCGCGCTGTACATCACAGGGTCGGCCAGCTGGGCAGCCGACTGACCGATTGCCACGCGGAGTGGCGTCTCCTTTTTGCGGATGGTGTCGCAGGTCTCCTTCATCTTGCACAGCTGGTCCTGCAGATTGCGGTACTCCTCGAGGAAGCGTTCCAGCTGCGCGGCATGATAGTCATAAGCTGCCACCGACGAATTGGCAGCGCCCGCCGCTCGGTTCGCCAGTGCCGAGAAGTCGAGCAGCGGCGTCGCCGCGCTGCTCAGCGACCGCTGGTGCTGCACGGGGGAGGAGGGCAGGCTGGGCTTGTGCCCCAGATGGTGGGTGTGCAGTCCGCCCTTGTGGACGCCGCTCTGCACCAGATTCAAGAAGCTGTTGGCCCGCTGTCCGCCGCCCGTGTAGGTTGTGGTGCTCGCGTAGTTCGCGTAGCTCGACTCCGCCGAGTAGCGTCTGCCCAGGCCCATGGCCTCGTTGAGGAAGCTGCCGTCTCCCAAGGTGCTGCTGCCGTACTTGCTCGAGTTGTCCGCCAACAACGGCGACTGACTGTCCGACGAGTTGCGGAAATACTTCCCGCTGTGCTTCAACTTCCGGGGCAGCGTACAGAGTCCCCCATTCGTGGTTGGGTAGGCGTGGCCGGGTTGAGACTGCGACTGGGCCTGGGCCACGGCATACTTGGCAATGTCCAGCAGATCCGGGTAGTTGCTGTCGAAGAGATCGTGCTCCTGGCCATCCCCGTTGCTGCTGCAGAACACCGAGGTGGCCATCTCATCCGCCGCATGATTCCCGTAGAGGCTGTAGGGCGTGGCAGTGGAACAGGGCGTGGCACTTGGGGGTTGGGTTGACCCAACCGGTTGGCTGTGTGGCGATGTGATCTTTGTGGTTGCTATGGGCGTGGTCTTCCATGTGGTGGCGTAGCCAGCGAGTCGAGCAGCTGCATCCACTTGACTCGAGATCGAACTAGAAGCGGAATCGGTACTGAAAAGGGGGGAAAGAAAGAGAAGATTATGAATAGATGAGGTCAAGTGAGAGAGAGAGGAAGAATGAGAGAGAGAGAGAGAGAGAGATATAGAGATAGAGGGAGAGGAAGAATGAGAGACTACCAAAAATTGAAGGATAAATGACGGGGTAGACTAAGTTAGAGAAAGAGTTAGAGTAAGGACAGATATAGAGAAAGAACAAAGACAGAGAGTGAGAGGAACCGCAGTGAGTTAATGAAAGGGATTACGGACTTTGAGGACCTTCAACTCTCACATCATAAGGGAAGTGAAGGGATATCATATCAGTACTTGCTCATCAAGATAATAGTTGATTGATTATAATAAGTTTATGCAAAGAAAACAAGACGTAGACTGGTTGGAAAAGGTTGGGGATAAAAACAGATCTAGGAGGAGGTGTAGGGCCCTGATACTCCCTCGCCCTCAGAAAAAGGGTCCATTTGACCTATAGTGCCTCGGTAGAATTGAATTGACAAGAAATATTTAAAACTATATTTAATAGGCTTTATTTGAGTAAGCTGCAGTTTAGGTAAGGAACTGTTGTGACGAGTACCTGTTTCTATTTCTGTACCAAAAATTGTTGAGGTAACTCTCTCGCATCTGCTTCTTTTTCTTCTTCCACTATTAGAAAACATAGATAGATATTCATTATAGTGCACACGAGTGTCACTTGGAGTAGTGGAGACCTCAAAGCCATGAGAGGCGCCAATCAGCGAGGGTGCCAAAAATAAAACACTCATACGCCGCGAGTGGCAGGCAACGCATATTTCGCGCATCATTAGCACGCGCCCTGCTCAAAGAAGCAAAGGGGCGGAGAAGAAGGAGGATTGTAGGGGCAGGAGGTGCCAGCACTCGAGCGGAAAGTGGAAAGTGTCAAGTGTTGCCCATAATACGAAGGACGAACGACGGATGGATCCGGGTGTGGCGAGCACTCGAGCATGACAGCTCTTTGACGGGGCAAGCTGCAGCAGGACAATTGCCACTCGAAGTAACGAACCGCACGGAACAAAAGCAACGACATGTGTGGGAAGTAAGAGAAGGCAGAGAAGGGGGTTAGGGTGGGTAGACCCATCAGTGGGGTTGGGTTAGGGTAGGTCAACTTACCCGCCGATGTCAATGAGACAAAAGCAACGACATGTGTGGGAAGTAAGAGAAGGCGTGGAAGGAGAAGCAGGATAACCAGGGTAACCCATCAGTGGGTTGGGTTAGGGTAGGTCAACTTACCCGCCGATGTCAATCAGACGTGGTATGTGCAGATCCGTTTCCTCCACTGAATTATTCGCAGCGGATGCGGAAATGCCATTGGAGCCCTTGCGCTGCGGCATCTGTTGTTGTTGTTGTGTCAACTGTTGTTGTTGTTGTTGCAACTGTTGTTGCTGTTGTGGCTGCTGTGACTCGTGCTCATCGTCGTCGCAGTGCGTCGACACATGCAGGTAGTCGCCGTTGCGTCTGCTGCCATTGCCCGCACTCGGATTCACAATCGCCCCCTCCTCGCCATGACCTCCATCCTTGTCGTGGTTGAGGGGAGGCAGGGGCGTGTGTGCGGCCCGCAGATAGCCCTGCTCCTCGACATCCTGAAAGAGCCCGGCGCCATTGGCGCTGCCGCCACCGCAGCTCGCACCGCCGCCCAAATCGGGTCGCACGCGGGCCGTCATCTCGATCTTCTCGTAGCTCTCGCTGCGTCGCACCGGCGGCACCGAGTTCCACAGCCGCAGCTTGCGGCGCCGTCGCAGCGAGCAGAAGCAGATGGCCGCCAAGGACGAGCCGACCACGAAGAGCAGCGCGGCCAGCACGCCCAGCAGCACGATGCGCACTCCGAGAGGCGCCTCCGGGGGGCGACGCGACACGGCGAGCGTCACGCTGGCCTCCACCTTGCCGGCCTTGTTCTCGGCGGCGCACGTGTAGATGCCCGCGTCCTGCATGTCCGCCGTGAGGATGGTCAGGTTGGAGGCGTTCCGCAGCATGTTGACCACGTACGTCTTGCGGCCCTGCGTGGCGGCCGCCGTGCGCGGCTCCTCGGCGTCCTCGCCCGCGCCCGCGGCACTCAGGTTCGCGATGAGGCGGTTCTTGAGCAGCCAACGCACCGCGGGCTGCGGCACGCCCTCGACGTAGCAGCTCATGGTCACGTTGCGTCCCTCGACCCCATGGGCGGTCGTGTCGGTGGCCACAATCTGCGGCACGCACGCAAAGTCATCCACGTCCAGTTTGTCCCAGGCGCGGCCCGTGAGGCGCGCGGGCGACTCGCAGGTGGGCGGAATGCCGCTGGGAATGTTCTGCTGCAGCATCCAGGCGCGCAGCGGTCTCAAGGAGCAGCTGCAGTTCCACGCGTTGCGCGCCAGCTCGAGGCCGTGCAGCGAGGAGAGCGACGTGATGGTGCCCGACCGGACCTCGCTCAGCCGATTCCCGTCCAGCCGCAGCCACTCCAGGCTGCTCTCCAGGCCGGCGAAGGCGCGCACCGCGACGCCGGACAGGCGACAGTCGCTGAGGTCGAGGCGCACCAGCTGCGGCACATGACCGAAGGCGTCGTCCGGCACGCGGCTGATGGGGTTGCCGCTGAGCCGCAGCTCGCGCAGCTCCGAGACGTGGTAGAGGGCGAGGGAGGGAATCGCCGCCAGCTGATTGTGACTCAGGTCCAGCTCCACGAGGTTGATGAGCTTGCGGAACGCATGGCGCTCAATGAGACGCAGTCGACACCTGGCCAGGTAGACCTTCTGCAGGTTGAGCAGCTGGGCCGAGGCGAAGCTGTCGTCGGGAATGGTCTGTATGTCGTTGCCACTTAGGTCCAGCAGCTGGGTGCCCGCGTCGAGGGGCGCGGGGATATGTGTGAGGTTGGCGTTAAGGCACAAGACGGACTCCTTGCCGCTCTTCCACTTGCACTCGCACACCGATGGACACTCGGCCCGCAGCTGGCCGAGGCAGCACAGCAGCCACAGCAACTGGCCCAGCGGTATCGGCGGATGCAGTCGCCTCTGTGGCCGCTCCCTCCGCTTTCGTCGCACCTTCGTGGACAGCGTTCGCTCCTGGGCGCTATTATCGCTGGCTATGTCGCGGGGCCGTGATCGCGATCGATCCTCCTCCAGTGTCGCTGTCGCTGCTGCCATCGCATACTAGGAGACTGAACGCAACGCCCAAACCGGAACGGGCTACCGCTCGACGATGCTGCCTGCAAAATCGAGAAGGTGTGAAAAATTATTGATTAGATTCGATTATGTGTATGAAAAAGGGCAGGGTATATGATAGACAAAACTTTGATTTGTAAAGTTGCTAGGTCAAAAATCAGGCCAACTCTCCTAACTTTGTGAAACTGATTCGATATGAGTATATCCAGGATCGAGAGCACCACATTTGTGCGTCTTTAAATATTAAAAAATGGCTAGATATGATGACATGTCGTTTTCAAATTATTTATAGAAAACAATGCATCGCAAACGCGACGAAAAATGGAAGTTATGTTTGACTTCATTTTGACAAATGCGAAAGTCTGCGAAATGTAACGAGTAATTTGGAAGAAATACTCTTAAACCATAAAAAAATTATGTAGTTTTCCATTTTAGAAATAAATTTGATACGTTACTATCATTTTAATTATTTTACAAGTTTTATTAGTAATTTGCTTCAGTCGTCTAAAAAGAGTTTTTCATCAAGTTCGAAACAGCTTGTACAACTTGTTTTAAACCAAACATTCAGTATATGTTCCATGTAGTTAAAATGGTTCACGTCACAATCTTACTATCGTACTTAGTGCAGTCGTTAAGATACAAATCGTCCGTTTTGGAAGTAAACTTTCAATATATTAAATCAGATGTAGTGAATTTGGTCCAATGTTAGCTATCTTTTCTCAGCGTACTTAGTGTAATCGTTAAAATACAAATCGTCCATTTCGGAAGTAAATTTTAAGAAAATGGCAAAAACAGAAAAAGTGAATTTCATCCAATGTAGAGTCTGTATGTTCATCTTATTGAGTTTCTTCTAGCGTAATTTGCTTACGTAAATAATTTAGGCGAGTTTGTTGACTTTGTACCATTTTCTGGAAATTCCCGAATGTCAATACGAACAATGCCATTGTTAACAAGGGTTTTCCTCTGAAATTATTTTGCTTTTCAAACAGAACCAATTTCGTATATTCATTTCTTTGCCTCAATGTCATTGATTTTTATCGTTGCGCCATTATATTTTTTTTTCAAAATTTTAAAAATTTAAATCTTGAGTTCTAATCTTGCAATAAACTTCTTAGGATAAAAGACTCTTTAATTTTTTTTTGTGATTCTACAACGTCAGCACAACAAATTTCTTGGAGACTTGGCCATCTCTGAAACGCTGCTGACCTAATATTATTTATCCTGCATTCTCTGGCAACAATAAACTCGCCGCCCTTCCTTCCTCCCTCCGTGTAGTGCAAGCTGTGTAATGCAGCTGCCATAAACTTGGAGTTTGTGACATTTTAATAAGCCCTCCGTTCACGGTGTACTTCCATCATAACTGTCACTTGGTGCAGCGACATTAAGTCATAACAACACCAGGCCAAAGAGGCACAAACGAGACCCATTCC
>JBAMBL010000889.1:0-37788 GCA_037043405.1 Drosophila subquinaria
CTAAAATTTAAGCCCCCATAGCATCCAAATGATAGAAGCTACAGATGCGAATCATATATCGTTGAAAAGGTATTTCGAAGAGCTCTTAGACATACCTTCAAAGTTTTTTTTTTAATTTTAAAGCATGATATCCAGTAGTTGAAAATATGTTTGAACGCTCAAAATGTTCGATGTTTTGATGTCAGACCTTACAGAACTCAGTGTGACAGCATAATACCAAAAATTACTAAAAAGTTGAGAGATTGTTGGTCTTATGCTGCTGTGGTCACACTGTTCGTCAGCTTTGAAAATCAAACAAATAAATAACATTGAGCACAAAAATAAAGAGAAAATGGACAAAATGGACAGGATAAGAGAATTAGCAGCGACTAATACCCTAAATTAATGACAGGTTTTTTGTCCTGATTAAGTCCACGAGTCGATCTGTGTTCCTCTTCTATTAATTTAATTTCATTGTCAAATGCGGCTCTTCTACTTGTCGGACTGAGCTCGTATAATCCTGACATTAACATTATCATCGGCAGTGAGTACATACAGTTTTTCCAGCATTTTATCGACTCCATCTGGGGTCAGTGATATAATATGAATCATACCGGACTCATATATCTTGGCGGCGATTCTGGGCAGGGTCTTGTTCACATAGTAGCCATATCTGCAAGTGCCCAGAATGGTTTGCGGTGTCAGAGCGTAGTTTTGGCAAAACTTTTCAATGGCTATCTTCCAGGGTATGTTGGAAATATTAATCGTATGGCAATGTAATGTATTCGTTTTCAGTTCAGTGGCACTCGGAGGTGGCTTGCTCACAGCCAGAATTTTGGCAACCAAACTCTTTTCCGTGTCTATCAGCAGCTGCTGGCTGCGAGAATTGCAGATCAGTATACTTCCATCTTCCCAAATCCAAGCGATTTGGGCGCATTCGCAACGCTTCATGAGCACTTGGATTTGGCTGTTGTAGACGGCGTTATCCAACGCCACGGAAAGCAGGCTGAGATCCAGCTTAAAGTTTAATTCCATTGTGCTGAAAGTTCTGGCATATTTCACTTCAATTTCCAACTTGGCCCGTTCACCCTTCACCTTGGGCGGACGTAGTATTAGAATATTCTTCATTCTTGGATCGGCAAAACGTCGCAGAGCGGGCATCACAACAGTCCGCTTCAAATGAGCCAAGTTCTTAGAGCCAGCTTCGCTGGTATTGCCACTCTTGTCTTGCGGCTGTGCATTCTCGGCTATTTTCGGATCCTTGATAAGCGGAAGGCCTAAAGTCTGCGGCTGTGGTTTGATTAATTGCGGTATTTGGGCTGCAGTTGCAGTTGAAGTTGGAATTGGAAACTGGAGCTGCTTAACTGGAAGTCCTCTCATCTTTAGTTGTTGAAGATTGACAATATCTTTTTGGTAGTTGATTGGCTGCGGAAAAGATATGATGGAACCAATCGGAGGATACTGCAGTGCAACTGGCATTGGCATTGGCTTTGGAATTGGCATTGAAATTGGCATTGGCTTTGGAATTGGCATTGGACTTGGCTTTGAAATTAACATTGGCATTGGCTCCACTTTCTTGTTGACCGACATACTTGCTGATAGATCTGCACTTTTGCTTGGCAACGAATGAATTTTGGTTCTTACCACCTGGCTTAGATTCTGGCCAAATGGCTTAAGGCATGGCTGATTACCAGCATTTAATATAGCTGCCTTTTCAGCCTTGTTGTCCGACTTGGCGCCAAAGAGCGGCTTCCCGACTCCACAGTGGATTACCCTGATATTTGGCTCCTTAATCTGTGGCTTCTTGGGCAGCTCGATGACTGAACCTATGGCAAGATGCTGTACTTTTTGAGCTTCAGCAATTGGCTTTGGTTTTGATTGAATCGGAGCTGCGGTAAGGTTCACAGTTGCATGTGTTTTTTTCTTGACTGGTTGTTCTTTCTTAATTCTCTTGGCTTCCTTACACTTGCATCTCATCTTTTTCTTATGCTGGGTAATTTTCATGGACTTGACCTTTTCGTGTAGCGCTTTTCTACCGTCTTCTCTTCTGACCAATCTAAGGAGGGAATTGTATTGTTTAAGTTCACTGAGAGGATGGTTATTACGCTGCGATTTTAAAAATTCATTGAAATAGCGTTCCTCCTCTGGGGTGAGAACAATGCTTTCCAATTCGTCGAAGGCCATGCTATCAAACGACAAGTCTTCCTCCGGCAAGTCTTTCTCTGGAGCTTTAAAGTCAGTTTCGTATGCAAGTAGCGATTTAACGGCCTCATCTACCTGATCCTGATACGACTGTTCCTGATCATCGCACATCTGCTCAACCTTGTTGGGTAGGGTTGTGTCAACTATCTGAGGATTGGGCTCTTTTCCGGAAGTCGACAAGTTTGGCTGACAACAAATTGGCCAGACAGCTTCACCATCCGTTTTCCATTTCTCGAAGTACTCCCATATCTCCTCCGATGTTGGTAGAGCATCTACGTCAGGGTTTCTCTTAAATACTATGGGCTTTGACTTGATATCGATACTTTTTTTCAATATCATCGGCTTATGTTTTAAACCGATAGTCTTTTTCACCCCTGTTGGCTTAACATTGTTAATGCATTCGGTATTCTTCTTCAACGGAGTGGACTTGAGATTACAATTGACATTCGCTTTCAACTCTATAGGTTTTGTATCCGGAACCGGAACGGTAACCGAGACCGGTGTTGGCAGCTGCACCTCTTTAATGACCTCTGGCTTTGGTATTGGTATTGGTTTCGGTGTTGGTTTTGGTTCGTTGTCTTTTGGCGTGATCTCTTTTGGTATAGTCTCTATTAATATAGTATCTATTGATTCAACCTTTTTTGGTATCATACTTTTTCGAATAGCCTCTTTTAGTACAGTCTCTATTGGTTCAGCCTTTATTGGTATCATCCTGTTTAGTATAGCTTCATTTTGTTTAGTATCTTTTCGTTTAGTATCTTTTCGTTTAGTATCTTTTTGTTTAGTATCTTTTTGTTTAGTATCTTTTGGTTTAGTCTCTTTTGGTTCAGTCTTTATTAGTGTTATTATTTGTGGTATAGTAATTTGTAAAGTATCTTTTGGTTCAGTCTCTATTGGTATCATCCTATTTAGTATAGGCTCTTTTCGTATTGTCTCTATTGGTTCAGTCTTTATTGGCTCAGTCCTATTTAGTATAGTCACCTTTCGTTTAGTCTCTTTTCGTTTAGTATCTTTTCGTGTAGTCTCTTTTGGTTCAGTCTTTATTGGCATCATTATTTGTGGTATAGTAATTTTTGGTAAAGTATCTTTTGGTTCAGCCTTTATTGGTGTTATCCTGTTTAGTAAAGCTTCTTTTTGTTTAGTATCTTTTCGTTTAGTATCTTTTCGTAGAGTCTCTTTTGATTCAGTCTTTATTGGCATCATCATTTGTGGTATAGTCAATGTAGGTAAAGTATCTTTCGGTATAGTCTCTATGGGTAGCATCCCATGTAGCATAGTTTCTTTTGGTATTGTTTCTTTTCGTTTTGTCTCTTTTCGTATAGTCTCTTTTGGTTCAGTTCTTATTGGTTTCATCTTGTTTAGTATAATCGCATTTGGTATAGTCCCTTTTAGTTTAATCTCCTCTGGCTCAGTCTTAATTCGTATCATCTTTGTTGGTATAGTCTCCATTGGTTCAGTCGCTTTTCGTTTTGTCTCTTTTGGTATAATATCTTTTGGTATAATATCATTTCGTGTAGTATCTTTTCGTATAGCCTCTTTTGGTTCAGTCTTTATTGGCTTCATCTTTTTTTTTAGAATCTTTTTTGATAGTATCTTTTTTGGTAGAGTCTTTTTAAGAGACAATTTTGGTATAATCCTTTTTGGTAGAGTCTTTCTTGGTATAGTCTTTTTGGGTACATTATCTTTTGGTAACAACGTTGGTATCACCAATATTTTTTTTAATTTTTTCGCTTTCGGTTTTTCAATAATTTGAATTGGTGCAGAGTTCTCAAGATTGAAATTGAGCTCTGCCTTTTCAATTTGAAAGGTAAAAAACGGCGATGGCTTTTCCATTAAATCTCTAGTAAAAACAACGATTAGCGATATCTTAATATTGCTGATTACAGTTTTTATTTACTTTTTAATCGGCTTAATTGGTGTTTCGTTGGGTGTCTCTTTGATTGCTCCCTTAAGAGCTTTTTGGCGTAGCGCTTTTGGAGTCTTTGGAGGCCTTGGAGGTTTTGGCGCCTTTGGAGCCTTTTCACGTGCCCCTTTGAGAGTCTTCTTTTCGTATGTCTCTTGGGGCTTCTCTTCGAATGTCTTCTTGGGATTAGCCTTGAACATCTCCTTAGGTGTCTTTTCAGGTGCCTTGAATGTCTCCTTAGGTGCCACGAATGCCTCCTGAGGTGCCTTGAATGTCTCCTTAGCTGTCTTTTCAGGTGCTTTCAATGTCTCCTTAGGTGTCTCTTCAATGAATTTGTTTTGCTGCCCTTTGAAAGTCTGCTTGATTGGTACTTGTCGCTTTGGATCCTTCAGCACTTTAATATTCTGTCGTAATGTCGTAATCTTCATCATTTTCCTCGGCGGCTCTTCCTCTTCGCCGTCTGACGACGAGGATGACAGTCTGTCCCATTTCCGGTTCATTGCGTTTCTATTTTTTAATAACTCGGCTGAATTTAAAAAAAAAATTAAATTTAGAATTAGAAGTATCACTTCAAATTGCAATTTTCACAATGAATGACTTTTCAAACTAGAAAAAGCATTGATGTCAACTTGACATTGTCAAATTCGATATATTTATCGGTGATTTCAGTCAAAGTTATAGCAACTCTGTAACCAGTAATCAGTATAATTGCTACCCTGGATCAGTGCTGCCAGAAATAGTCCCTTAAAACGGCTAGATTTAAATAAGCAAATTTCAAAGTAACAATAAAAAAATATGGTGGTGTTTTTTTTTAGCAAAATTTTATTTTATTTCTAAATTGGAATGCAAAAACGGTAGAAATAAATTAACAGAATGCTATAAAACACAAAAAAATCATTATATTATTTCTTCAAAATTTGCTTATTCAAATCTAGCCGTTTTAACGGACTAATTCTGGCAGCACTGCCCTGGATATGGCTATAATTAATACTAAAATTTCCTTATAAGATATTATTTTAAAATTATGTCAGAAATCGCTTTCGCTTGAATTTCACTTAAATTTCATACATGTGACATGTAACTCTTTAGTCTCTTCATTTTATATTTAAAATTTGTTAAATTTATCCGTGATGTAAAAATGCATCGAATTCGATATTTGTTTTGACAATTTCAACATTTCGAACTAAAATTCTATACAAAATTGAAATTTTTATCACTATTTAAATGTCAAAAGAATCCCAAGTAAAGAAGTTTATCTTTTAGTAAATTAGCATCGAAGGTTTTAAGCTAATTTGACAAATGTAAATTTGCAAGTTCACCGTTCATTGTAGAAAGTCAAAATATAAAAATAAATTGATATATGGACAAATTTAGAAACGTATAACGCCAGGAAAGCTGCTTAAAATACCACAGTGCTCTCATAATTTATTTTTTTTGCACTGACACTTTCTAACCGTCGATGATATTGCCATTTTTTGTTCTCACAGAACCTGGTCACACTCTGAACAAATTCATAAAAAATATGACTGTAGTTTTGGCGCAAAAACGCCAATTGTGGCAACCGTGACTGTACCTAGTAGGCATATTAACGTCAAAAAAAATCGGTGAAAAGCCGACGCTTTATAAGTTCAGAGTGTTCGCACGATATCGTCGGTTTTAAACAAAACGTGTCGGTGAAAAAAGGCTTGTCTGACGCATGAAGCAACAACAGAAGGAGGTCTCGTCGGCAAAAAGCTATCCCTTGACTATACTAACAACAAGTGCGAGTGAAAAGGCTCATCGTAGTGAGTCGTAGTGAGTGTGAGTGAGACGACAATACCTTTCACGTCAACAAGCAAGCACGCACAAGGTGGATTTACTATTAAGGTGACGTTGTCCGATGTGGTGAGGTTACAATCATTTTTTCACCTCTCTCTCTCCGCTCTCAGAGAGACAAGCGCTAGAAAAAGATGGCGAACGTTTTACGTTCTGCACTCTTCGTTTGTTATTGTTTTAGCGGACAGAAAAGGAAATGTTTTCGCAAAATAATTAAAATGATTTAATTTAAAATTATTCATAATATTTTAATTCATAATTATTCTTTTCATTGTTTTCTGTCTACGAGTTTATTCGTAAAGAAGAAGACAATAAAAAAAACATGCGACACACAACCTCTTTCGACAACGTTTGCAGGCATACTGTCAAATGTTTGTACTCCCGAAAGAGAGCAGCTGTGGTGACAACGTCACCTACTTAGTAAATTCACCTTGAGCACGCACTGAACCGAACGATTTGACAGCCGACGAGACCTCCTTCTGTTGTTGCTTCATGGTCTGACGGAACTTTTATCGACTCTTCAATGAAATAGTAACACCTTAGCCTGGCAAAGTACGTCGGAACTTTAAGAAGGCAATTTTATCTTTTGCAAATTAGACTTCATCCCGACTTCACTTAGTTTAATAATTATAAAATAATAATTTTTCCTGTCATTTCAAATTCGTTCTGAAAGTATCAAAGTAATAAAATTTTGTTTATCAAACTTATATACTTTTTTGTTTGAACTGAGAATTTGTACTCAAACGGAATGTTCTAATAATTCATCAAATTTTACAAAACACAACAAAAATACCTAATTCTTAACAGCTTTTTTTTTGTATATACTAAACTTTTTGCAGGCTAAAGAAAATGACGCTTTTAAAGTGGAAGAACGTCCTGTTGATGTGGGTAAGAATTCAGTGACCTTGTGTATTGTACATCGAATGGGATACCAAGAGTGTTAGTTTTGTTTCAGGTGAAAGGCGCCTTGTATATGCAAAACAATCCCGATAATTTAGAAGACACTGATCTGGAGGGATTCGCTCGTTTCTGTTTCACACACGTTACCGCGTCCTCATCGATGCCAAGTGGACCATTTCTCAACTTTCTTACTGGTTGCCAAGCTCACATCATGGCCCATAAGCTGTTTGATCTAATTAAATTTCATTTACAGAGTCCTATCCACAGTTTACACACAATTTAGATGAAAATGGTCGCGTAGCTCGTGATGATTATGTGTATGTCTACACATTTCTTTTGCATTACGCATGTGTGCTAAAGCCCTGTGATTATTTTATCAAGAACATTAACAATCTATCCAAAGAAACCCGAGGTGCCATTGATCAGTTCTTTTATTTAACGGCAAGTGGAATCCAGGAGTCGCGCTTTCGTCTGTGCACTTTAATTGCCAATATGATAAACACCGAGAGCTCTTTTCCAAATATCCGTCCCACAGCACCGATGGCTGATCGAGTTCTAGCTTCAGCTTCAGCTCCAACTCCAGTTTCAGTTTCAGTTGAGAACAACGCTGATTCTTCCGAAAATTATGACGAAGAATTTTGCATGCTTTTTGATGATATGATAATTGTGGTAAGTTAAGCTGGTTTCGATAGCTTCATAGTCTAAGTACCATCTGTAGTCAGCTACACCAGATGAACAGTCATTGGAGCTGTCAGGTTCGAAGGCGCAGCTCGATGAATGTGTGGCAAACAACGAAACGATTGGCAAAAGTAAATATTGAACTGAAATTAAATATATATTCTTGGTATACATAGGAAAACAAAATACGTATAGAAAAACAATGAATGGTGCAAAAATTTCCTTAACCCATTAAGTACCTTTTTTCAACTTTTATCCTCGATTTTTTAGAAAAAATAATTTATTTTTTATTTTAATTTATTTTTCAAAAAACTCTTCGCTAGTATTTTTATGATTTTTTCAAAATTGCTAAAAATTACAGTTTTTTACCCCTTTTTCCTACTTTTCTTAGAAATGTTTAAAAGACCTTTCCAAAAATATTGTTTTTTACTATGAAGACTTGCTGTTTAAGTAAAAAAAAAGTTGTACGCATAGTTTTTCTGGCTAGTGTATACACAGGAAACAATCAGCTTCAACAGCATTATTCTTAAATTCAAGTTTAAATTTGTTGATTTTATCTTGTATTTTTTTAGTATGTATTCATGATATTATTATTAAATTGCGATAGTCAAAATATTTGCAAAGAATGAATTTAAATTTTAGAATCATACTTAAGTCAAGTATTTTGATCAAAATCATTTTCTTTTGGAATCCCAGTTTTTTTTTTTCAGTGTAATGCTACCAAACAATGCTCTTATAGGATAAACGTAGATATTGATAGATAGAATTTCAATTTGTCTACTTTCCTTTTAGCACGAGTTTTGACGCACATGATGGAATAATGTCCGAGTGACAAAACACCGAATTTACTTACAGAAATGAGCAGGAACTGCAAATAATGATTATTGAAATTTTTCCACATCAAAAAATCAATGACTAGAATGACTAAAAAAAAAAATTTATATTGATTTAATTTGAGCGAAAATATAAAACTCACAAATAATCATTATTTATGATTTTTTTCGCTCAAAATATAACTTATTTTAAATTGATCTCTTTTGTGTAGGATTTTCACCCAGTATTTTTGCATATGTCTTTAAAAGAAACCTAGGGGACCCATAAAACGCAAACCCAAATCTTAAAAATGATTACGTAAACTTTTTTAAAGGGAGTTTTATTTTGAGCCAAAAAATAAAAATCACAAATAATGATTACTTGTGAGTTTTTTTTCACTCAAGATTATTCATTACCATTAGAAAGTCCTTAAAGATCTTTAAATAATCATTACAATGTAATTTTTACAATATAACTCATAATGATTACGGTCCCTGGTTATAAGTATATATTTAATATATTTAATAGATTCAAGCGACTCATCGCACACTGAGATAAGATCCCAGGTGAACTCCGACGATCCCTCGACAGATGGAAAAGTAAGTAGCATTAATTTTATCCAAATTTCAATGAATTGCACTAAATCAATAATTCTATTCAATTATTCCGTCAATTACTCTTTCTCATCCATTACGTATTTCTTGCTGCAGGTTGACTTCTCTGGGCCAATGAATGCGAATGATTCGTCCAGTGAAGATGACGGCATGGATATTCTGGCAAACCTGGAAACCTCCCGACCAACATCAGACCTGGTCACCGATAATGAGTCCCTCTTCTCCAAGGAAGATTCTCTTTCCGTCAAGAAAGATTCTCTTTCCGACAAGGAAGATTCTTTTCCCGTCAAGGAAGATTCTCTTTCCGGCAAGGAAGATTCTCTTTCCGGCAAGGAAGATTCTTTTCCCGTCAAGGAAGATTCTCTTTCCGGCAAGGAAGATTCTTTTCCCGTCAAGGAAGATTCTTTCCCCGTCAAGGAAGATTCTCTTTCCGACAAGGAAGATACTCTTCCCGTCAAGGAAGATTCTTTTTCTATCAAGGAAGATTCTCTTTCCGACAAGGAAGATACTCTTCCCGTCAAGGAAGATTCTCTTTCCGGCAAGGAAGATTCTTTTTCTATCAAGGAAGATTCTCTTCCCGTCAAGGAAGGTTCTCTTTCCGGCAAGGAAGAGTCCGTCTCCGCGAAGGATATGGATAATATATATATTCTGGCAAACCTGGAAATCTCTCGACCAACATTAGATCTGGCCACCGATAATGAGTCACTCTGCTCCGACAAAGATTCATTTTCCGACATGGAAGACTCTCTTTCCGTCAAGGAATATTCTCTTTTCGACAAGGAAGATACTCTTTCCGTCAAGGAATATTCTTTTTCCTTCAAAGAAGATTCCCTTTCCGTCAAGGAAGAGTCCCTCTCCGCCAAGGAAGATTCTCTTTTCGTCAAGGAAGATTCTTTTTCCGTCAAGGAAGATTCTCTATCCGTCAAGGAAGATTCTCTATCCGTCAAGGAAGATTATCTATCCGTCAAGGAAGATTCTCTTTTTGTCAAGGAAGAGTCCCTCTCCGTCAAGGAAGAGGCCCTATTTGCCAAGGAAGAATCGCTCAGCGCCAAGGAAGAGTCACTCTCCGCCAAGGAAGAGGCTCTATTTGCCAAGCAAGAATCGCTCTGCGTCATGGAAGAGTTCCTTTATGCCGAGGATAAGTGTCTCTGTGCCAAGGGCAAGTCCCTCTTCATCAAAGAAGTGTCCCTTTCCGCCAAGGAAGAGTCCCTCGCCGTCAAGGAAGAGTACCTCTTCATCAAGGAAGTCTCTCTCTACACCAAGGAAGAGAGTCTTTGCGCCAAAGAAGATTACCTTTTCGCCAGGGAAGAGTCTCTCGCCGTCAAAGAACAGCACCTTATTACAAGGAACGAGTCCCTCTCCGCCATGCAGGAGTCCTCTCTCTGGCGAGACTCCCTCACCCCAATTGGGGAATCTACGGAGTCTTACCGTGCAGACGAAAATCGACGTATCCGGCAACAAATTCGAGCCATGGAAACTGGGAACTTTATTGAATTTGTGAAGAGTCTTCTGAAATTAATGGAAAGATATGAAATGGCAAATCCAAGGCTCGATAACTTTGACTCGTCACTGCCGCTTCTGCTAGAACTCATTGATGAGCATTTGGGGAAATTTTTCGGTAAATTCGAGCGAGAAACGCGTCTGGTCGACCAAATGCGGGAGGAGTGCGCCGCTCTAAAGGCGGAACTGGATTTGGTGGAGCTGGGACAGCCGCTGGCACAAAGTAGCATCATTATGCAGCCGGAAAGTTGTAAGCATACACCTTTAATCACAATCAAATAATTAATACAATATTTATACACTAAGATTATCTAAGAATCATTTCGATCTGGGCTCGGGCCATTACAATAACTAGACTGCTCCAAACAAAATGTTTGTCCAGGAAAAGAAAATGTATATCAATTTCAAATTCTTTTACAAAGTACTTCGATTAATCGACCATTTGATTTTCGCGGAAACGATTTTCGCTTTCTTTAACTTCATTTTTATGACAATCAATCGAGCTAATTTAATCGATTTTTATGAAAAATTGACAAGCCACTAAAGCTTGTTTATCGTAGCTCATTGGCAGATTAAAGCTAAAAAGTGCAAAACAAATTCTTCAAACAATTCTAATAGTGTCTGCAAAACTTTTTTCAAAAATATCTTCGCTAGTATTTTTTATCCTATTTTGAAAATAGATAAAATGACTATTTTAACCCCTTTTTCCTCCTTTTCATACAAAAAGTAGCTTAAGGAAAAGCTTTCAAAAATCATAAAAAAAATATTTTTGAAACAAAAAAATTTGCAGACACTATTACAATTGTTTGAAGAATTTTTTGCATCCCAATATTTTTGGTTCGATTTATATGTCTTTTACAAAACTTCGAAATTTTCAATGGGTACTTAATGGGTTAAGGAAAGTTATGTATCATTCAAACGGTCTCTAGGCCTAGAGCTTTTTTCCTATGGTCGAATAAATAAACACTTAAAGAAAACTCCAATAATCGTTCTTTTATGGTGTCCGGTTTTCTTTGTCCGCCACTGTAAATTTAAAGTGCTTTTTTATAATTATTATTATTATAAAATTCGAGATTAAACCTTTGAATTTTTAAAAAGATAAGGGGATACTTTACGAAAAGAATCAACTTTGAGTGCAGAATAAATTTAGATTCCAAGTCATGAACGAAACAACATTTAAGTTAACCTGATTTTACAAGTCAAAAACTTACTCCAAAGTATGCGTATCAAGTATTTACAATAAAGTTTATTTTCATTTATTTTTTTTTTAATCTTGTATATTTGCTTAGCTGTCTCGATACTCAGTTGCATCGGTAAGATAGCTGCCTGACATTTTCCCTTTATTGACTAAACTTAACTTTTATTAATTAACGTTAAATTCCTTTTTGGAAAAGCTGTCTGTAATCGATTCAGCTAAGCAAACTATACTGTATTTGAAGATTCGCTATTGTTTTGGCGATTATAATGTTTCGATATTAAGCTCCATTCTCAGTAAGAATTTACAATATTACTAATTAGTATATGACATCATTCATTTTATATGATTGTAGCTGAACAGGAGGAAGATCAAAACAAAGACCTAATGATTACGGGCAACAGCCAGAAGAAGTTGGCGGAAGACTATGTCATGGAAGAACTGAGGGTAATTCAGCAGCAAGTCACTCGTATAATGGAAAAGCGGAGTATTAAAAATAGAAAACTACAAGATCTAGCTGATCATCTTATTTTTCAATACGACGAAATCTGTATTATCGCAGTTATGGATCCAATAAAGGTCCAAAATTACTTTCAGATGGTACTCACTGACTTCATCTCTGGGTGCATGGAACAGAAAGAGACCATGCAATATTTGTTGCAACAATTAGTTGAAAAAAGAAATATTGATCGCTCCACATCACCGATCGATGTGGACTCTACTAAGCACATGAATGATTTACAAGAGCGTTTGAAAATGTCCCAAGAAGATCTGATTACATCGGAGAAACAGTTGGAGATTCCTCAACAAGAGCTAATCACATCACAGCACGAACTCAATCAGGTAAAACAACAATTGTTCAAAAAGACTGACGAATGTAAGAGGCTCGAGCTCAAGACTCTGAATCAACATTTGGATTCGTATCAAACTACTAATGAGTCTTCCAATAAAGTGGCCGATTTGCAGCAGCAATTGAAGGAATTCGAAGATAAACTGAAACAGTCAGAGCAACAACTCGATCAGGTGAAACAAGAATTGCTTCAGAAAACTGACGAATGTAAAAAGCTCAAGTTGCTAGCAACTCTGGCAAATCTAGAGAAATCACAAGTCAAACTTAAATCATCGGAAGAACCGAGAACTTCCCAACAACACCTCTCTCAGGTGAAAAATGAAATACTCCAGAAAGCTGACGAATGTGAAAAGCTCGAGTTCAAAGCTGCCTCTAAACAAATCATGGATTTGAAGAAACAGTGCGATGAAATTATATTGAAAGCACAAGAAAAGTTAAAACCAAATTTGGGAATTTTGGAAACGAGCAATGAGTTTATTAAAGGGTTTGCAGATGGAAAGCCTAAAATTAATGATTTTAAAGAAGCTCAAGAGTTATTAGAACATATCAAGGCAATGGGAAAGACTTTAGAGTTAATCAAGACTCAGGAACAAATAAACGAATCAAACATTCAGATGACAGACGTTGAATCGAAAGACCAGCAAAGTATTCTTGAAGTCGGCAGCTTAATGGAACAAGTGATTTCACAGGATTTGGTATCCAACTCGCTGGCTAAGATTCAATCGCAGTTATTGCCAGTTAACATGCTGGCAAATCAAATTTACGCACAAGAACAATTTATAAAAAATTATCTAATCAACATATTACAATTCAAAATTAATGTCTTGGAAAATCGTCAAAATTCTATTTTATATTTGTTTTTAAATGAACAACAAAAGAAATTACAATCACAAGACGATGGTCAATCTCAACAACATGAACCTAAGCTTGAGGAGCTGCAAAGTCAGAAACCGGTTCAGAAAAATGTTGAGGTAAGACAACATTTTCCTCGTTTATACGTCGGCTAAAAATTGCTGTTATACACAGTTCACTTTTAGTTTTCGTATAATCAAAGTAATTGACTATATCGTGGTACTAATTCTTAATTTTCTATTCAAATGTATACTCTTACAAAATCTGTAAGTATGAGTCAATAACGTTTTAAAAGAAAAAAGTAAGGGATAAAGAATAAAAATTATAAATTTTATCATTTCGTTCTATACAACAATTATCTCTATTTTTTTTGTACCCTGTGCCCATTGAAAATGGTCAAAAGGGTATATTAGATTTGTGTGATGTATGTAACAGGCAGAAGGAAGCATCTCCGACCCCATAAAGTATATATGTTCTTGATCAGCATCAACAGCCGAGTCGATTGAGCCATGTCCGTCTGTCTGTCCGTCCGTCTGTCCGTCTGCTTGAACGCGTCGATCTCAGAAACTATAATAGCTAGAGATTTCAAATTTGGTATTGAGATTGCTGGATACCGGACGCAGATCAAGTTTGTTTTTCAATTTGGATCGGACCACTATATCATATAGCTGTCATAGGAACGATCAGACGAAAATCAAGTCTTAGTATGAAAAACTTTTTTGTTGTTTGAGATAACTGAACCAAACTGACAGAATATGCATATGGAATGGTTCCAAACATTTTGACCAGATTTGCTTGAAATCGAATCACTATATCATATAGCTGCCATAGGAACGATGTGTCGAAAATCAAGTCTTAGTATGAAAAACTTTTTTGTTTGAGATATCTCAACCAAACTGACAGAATATGCATATGGGATGGCTTCATACATTCTGACCAAATTTGCTAGAAATCGGATCACTGTATCATATAGCTGCCATAGGAACGATCAGACGAAAATCAAGTCTTAGTATGAAAAACTTTTTTGTTGTTTGAGATAACTGAACCAAACTGACAGAATATGCATATGGGATGGTTCCAAACATGCTTTTATACATATTACTAATTCTATTATAACCAATATTTTATTTTGTGGAAACTGGCACAGGGTATCTTACAGTCGAGCAAACTCGACTGTAGCCGCACCTCCTCGCGAGCTAAGCGAGCCGGGGGTAGGCGAGCGAAGCGAGCAGGGGGCGGAGCCCCCTTGTTTTTTTTTAAATTGAGTAAACTCAAAACTTTTCTTAACCCATTAAGTACCCATTAAAAATTTTGAATTTTTGTAAAGGTCTACTTTTAAAACTATTTCCTCGGGCTTAAACCAAAAATGTTTTGACGCAAAAAAATTCTTCAAACAATTCTTATAGTGACTGCAAAAAAAAATGTTCAAAAATCTCTTCGCTAGTATTATTTATGATTTTTTGAAAAATGCTTAAAATTACTATTTTTACTCCTTTTTCCTCCATTTCATACAAAAAGTAGCTTTTTAGCAAATTTTCAATTTCTCTCTAACTTGAGCTGAATGAGTGGCAGTAAAATTAATAAACTTAAGAAAAAGAACCCTATAAGTCGAATATCTCCATAACTCGAACCCTTTCTTTAGATATTGGTGATTCGAGTTAGGGAATATATATTTTAATTAGGTATCTTATTTATATTCTTTATTCGTATTATTTGTTTTTTTTTTTATATTTACATGAACAAATCAAGATTCAAACCGTCCTCTCGATGACTGCGAATCCGGCGAACCGAACCCGCTAGATGACAATAAAAAAGGCTGCCGAAAACATTTTATACAATTTCCACCTATATATAAGTATACTAGAATATCTAAAAGAAGTATTATTTATATATTTATAAAAAAAATAAATGAGTAATGAAACAATTTTGTTTGCCATAACTTTTATTAACCGCATCCAGCAAATGCATAAAATGTGTGTACGAGTTATTTTTGGAGCGATCCATTAGTTTTAATCTTGTATGCACCCATACTCGAACTAGGCATGTACTGTATTGTATATAATGTATATCAATTTAAATGTTTTTGTTTTTTTTTCTTTTTAATTGTTTTTGTTACGTTATTTGGTTAATATTTGCATTTATATATGTGTATAATATGTATATATGTATATAAATTTAGTTAACATTAATTCATTTAATATACTTATTTAATTCAATGTCATTCGGTTTCGCTTTTTATCGATCGTTTCGCCGTGTCACAGAAGTTGAAATTATACTGAAACAAACAAAATATTCAGTCACTGGGCTCGGGTAAATCAATCGATTTAAGCAATATATTTCAGCGATTTCTGCGACACAACGAATTTAATTTCATGTATAAATTAATAGCTTTAATACTTCATACAAATGTCTCTTCCGAATGTCTCGATGCTTTCCAGCTGCAGTTTCCAGTTCATTTTCAGTACTATCTGTTAATCGTTCTTTGTTTTATTGTATAAAAGTTTAGTTTTTCATATTAGAAAAAAAGGAATATTTTAAATTAAAGTAAAGATAGTAAGGGGAAAATGTTATTGTATGTATGGATCTTGGATCAATGGCAATCGCTGAATTCCATTTTAGTCTTTGGCACATTTCTTATTGTTGAAAGAAACAAACGTTTTATTCATATATTCTGTACTCCAAAATATCTCTCACAATCAAAACTGATATGTACTTTATGCTTGTCCTGATCTGATGAAATGGTTAAGCAAGGTAGCCAAGAAGTTAGTTAGAAATGAACAAAAGCGCAAAAGCTCAATAGACATTATTAGCAGCCAAAAGCAGGAAAGTGCAACTGTAATTGGGCTTGATATACAGACATTATATTATATTAGTATCATACTTATGTATGTACTTTTAAAAGTGGCCTTGTGTTAATCTATTATTCATCAACTGCAGCAAATGCAACATTTTGTGCACACAAATAAAGGGTTAAGCTAGTTAATTATATAATTGGTACATAGTTTTGGTAACAACAACTCTTCTAATCATATTTTATATTTTATAATTTTGGTTAAAATTTGCGACTAAAACATTATACGATTTGATTGATTTGTTTCTAATACTTTAACTTTTTTTCGTTTATCTTTATCATTTTGTTGGTTTTGGTATTCAATACATAATTAATTTGTCAACAAACAATCAGCTACAATTCAACACTGGCTAATTATAAATTTTAAATTTGTTTTTGGCTTGTGTATTTTAATATAAGGCCGCTTGGGGCAACTGCTATAAAAGGCTCAATTCGCTAAAGAGATGGATAGACAGATAGAAAGAGATAGAAAGTGAGAGATAGAGCATACATTGCTTGAAAAAGACAGAGAGAATAATAGTTAATCTACAACTTGACAATTGCTAATTGAAGTAAGTATTATTATGTTATTACATATTTATGTTTTCTCAATGACCCCTCAACTTTATTTTTGTAATTCGATTCCCTATTTATTTTGTTTGTTAACTGGAATTGTGTAGAGCCTGGTTTTTTAAAAGATTGATATTAATTACATATTGTAGCTTGCCTTGTTAAGTTAGATACTAAAACAGTTTAGCTGGATTCTCATTTTAAAAACTCTCTACAATTACTAAGTGTATTTGTTATATTCAAATTATGGTTACTAATCGATTAAATTCATTCAAACTCACTCACTTCGCACACAATTTGTTCTTTGGAACATTGCATATGTATAGGGTATGTATTGTAAGTATATTTGTATACTATTATTATTATATATGATTAGATAGATAGTAGCTAATGTATTTATGTATGTATATGTATATGTATATGTAGATGCATATGTATATGTATGCGAATCGGTTTCGAAAATGAATCCGTTTGCCCGCTATCTTGCCTGCTAGTCAAGCTTACAATATATATTTAGTTCCTTGCATGTTGGTCGTAGAGATTAGTTAGTATACAATATTAAAAAAAAATGTAGTAATAAGCATTAAACATCGACCAAAAATGATAAGAAAATACATATATATAAATGAATTATTTAAGTATTACGTTAAAAAGAAATAACAACTTAAAATAATAATGAGAGCACAGCAATCAAATATATAAATTATGTACATCATATAAGAAAATGGTAAATACTTAGCGAGCATATAAAACATAGCAAAGGACAGACAGGGACTAAAAATAAATAAAAGAAATAAAAACGAAAAATAATCATACATAAAATAAAATAAAAATCAAACCATAGTTATATATATATATGTATATATAAGTATGTAAATGGAATGAATGCACTTGGCTCTTAGGCTAAAAGGCATTTACTTCGGCTCGTTGCCGCTGCCGGGTGTGGCCGATAGCGCCATCTTCGAGAGGGTGGCCAAGGAACGTTTCGGGAATGTGTTACTGCCATCCGACGGATCCGAGAATAACTTACGGAAACTACAAACAGCACAACATTTACAATTCGAACAAATGGTTTAAGTTTGGTTTTTTTTTGGTTCTTACAATTTCCGTATACCCGACTCAGAGCTCTTCTTCCAGGGTGCATCGTCTGGCTCATAGGGCAGTGGTCCCTGCACAGGTGCATCATGCCCAGGTGGCCTGACATTTTGGGAAGAAAAGTACATGACATGAAATGTAAATTACAACAACTAATTAAAGCAGCGGTGGGCACGAAATCTGAAGTCGGGAGCACTACAACAACCACAACCCTATTAGAGTCTACCTACTTGCTCGAGAGTCTTTTGTGCGACTGAACGGCGCCGAATAGGCAGAAATAAAGTTGGGAGCAGCCGTTGGCTCCCAGAGCCATTGCGTGCCCACCGCTGATTTCAAGTGTGTTTTGAGTGGTACCTCACACGAATTCCAAAACTTTTTTAACGAATTTTAAAAAAGAAGAATACAATTTTAGGAATCCAAAATGAGGAAGAAAAAATTAAGAATTTCAACTAAAAAAAAATACATTCAAAATTAGGAAAACCAAATTGAGAAAAAAAAATTGGGAAAAGTATCTTTGGTTTTCCTGTCATTGGTTAAATTCTCTCGAAAATTTATATACATTATTAATTATTCATTATTCGTTAGCAGGTTGCAATCATCCTGTAATATTTAAATTTTTAAAATACCCAATGAAAGAACAAGATGAACAAGACATTGAGATTATTCAAATTAGCGCTGGAGATAAGCCCGAAAAACAACAATCAAAATATGAAAGGGTAGACAATCGTCTTAAATCGCTACTCAATACATACGACCAACACAAAGATGAAAAAATTGTTGATTTTTTATATAAGGTGGCACACAATATAAACATGTAGTTTTTGAAATAAATGGTTCGAGTAAATATCACATGCGCTAGCAATCGAAATCCTGATTTTGAAATAAATGGTTCGACAAATGTTGTCGTTTTACTAATAGAAAAAAGCCGAAATCAAAAATATTTTATTAAAAATCGCGCGATTTTTGATTTTGGCTTTCCTAATTTTGGAAAAAATTCCATATTATGCGGAACACCTACAAAAAAAAAATATAAAAAATTAGAGGGCGATTTATGATGAATTTGCATTAGGTGCAAAATTAATTCCGGCTCTTTCTTTGTTTTTTTTTTAATTAATTTTAAAATTTAAGTGCAAAATGAACTTTTTGCATGGTTGCTTTGTGCATATTGACTAAAAAAAAGTTCATTTTGCATTACAATTTCAAAATTAATATAAAAAAAAAACTAAAAAACTAATTCTGCATTTTTTTTTTTTTTGAGGTGTTCCGCATATTATGGACCATTGCCCTAATTTTTTTTTTCCTTATTTTTGTTTTTCCAATTTCTGTCTGCCCAATTTTTGTTTTCCCAATTTTTGTCTTCCTAATTTTGGATTCCTAATAACTGTATTCCTAATTTCGTATTCGTAATTTAGAGTTCCTAATTATTCGATTCCTAATTCTGGATTCCCAATTTCATTTTCTCCGAATTTCCGTATTCTGAGTAATAATTTTCGACATTCGTATGTAGAATCGTTTTGAGTTGTTTACGCACGTTTCACCCGATACGATGTCGTCATCAACGTCCGCCTCAACGCCATCATCGGCCTCATTGTCATCGTCATCGTCGTCGCTGTCATCGGAGCTGGAGACGTGACGGATTCGTTTGCCGCTGGGCGCTGGCTTCAGCTCGGTCAGCTGTTCATTGAGGCTGTCGATGGTAGTTAAGAGCTCGTCACGCTCACTAATCAGCTCCTTGAGCTCTCGTGTCGTGTAGCGCGGTCGATTTGGATCATTCTGATCATCATCATACGATTGCACTAGATCCTCGTTCTCCTTTTCGGCCAGACCCAAACGCTTGCGCAGCTGATTGATCTCGCGACATTGATCCTGCAGTTGGGCTAGAAAATCGGCACGCTCCTCGCACAGTGTCTTCACCTGGGCCTGCATCAGTTTATGCCTGCGTCGCGTATCCCGCTCCGAGGCCTTCAGTCGTTCCGCCTGAATGTTGACCTATGTATGCAAACAAAAGTCAATTAGCCTGGGCATGCTTAGCAAGCAAGGAGTTAAAGCTACTACTTACATGCTCCAGCTCACTGTACTTGTCCTGGAGTTCGCGTTCCCGTTGCTTCAGCTCATCACGCTGCTTGTAGATCTGCTCCTTGAGCCGCTGCAGCACCTGCGTATCGGAGAGCGCGCCATGCAGCTCATTGTTGGTCATACTGATGATGCTCTCGGTCAAGCTGGCGCCCAGTCCAGAGCTTTGTGCCGATGACGATTGCAAATCTTGTGTTTGCTTCACAAGCCGCTTGTTCTCGTCCTGCAGCGATGAGACCAAATCGACCAGTTCATTCGTCTCCGTGCGCCACTGTTCCTCAATCAGTTCCAATTCCTTTTCAAAGCGTCGCCGAAACTCAGCCTTCTCCAGCTTCTCGCTCTCCAGCTGGGCAATTTTCTCGCGCAATTCCTGTATGGTTGTATTCTCACGCTCATTTTTCGTTGCGAGCGCCTCGAGCAGCTCCAATGTATTGATGATTTTTGGCATTAAGCCGCTGACGGCATCGGTGCCATAGCGATCCATGATGCGCTCATATTCCTTGCCAATATCCGATGCCAGATCGTAAACATCGACCACACCGATGTCATCGATGGCGTCCAATACCATTTCGCCCATTTCATTGAGATGGAAGCCGGGCATCAATCACAGTAGTTTGTAATCCAACCAACAGCTGCTTTTTGTCGTTTAAAGTGTATCCAAAGAAGTTATTTCCACCAAAGTTAGGGCTTCACACACACACAGTGGCATACATACGTATGTATGTGTGTACACTCACGCAATCTGTTTGTGTATGTGTATGTCGAGAATTCGCATTCACTTTATTTATCGCCCACAACAAATTGCACACATGCAAAACACGAACTTTTAACTGCAACTGAAATTGGTTTTTTCTCTTGTTTTTGTTTTACAAATATTTCGATGACTGCATACTCGCTGCTGGATGAGTAATAAATATACAAAATTTGCAAATCCCCCCACCACAAACGTTCACACAGCTGTCGCCATCTCCGCAGAGAGCAGTTGCGATGTATGCAAAACTAGCGTTTTTCTCTCTCACTCTCACTCTACACATGCGCGCAGCGTTGCCTCTCGTGTCCATACTAGAGATGTGTGCTGTTTTTTCAACATATTAAGTATATGTACATACGTATGATTGAATTTAAATGAATAAACAATATTGTGCAAGCTGGCATTTAATTTCATTCAATTACGCGGCACAACAACAACAACAACTCAATTGCCAACATCTGACGTTTGTCAGTGATGAGCAATGATAAAAGACTCGTTACTTGTCACTAATCAACGTGACCAGCGTTGCCAACTGTGACCGTTAAAAGACAGATTTGAATAAATAAGTTTTAAACAAAAAATATAAAAATTTCCTTGTGTTTTATAGCATTCTGTTAATTTAATTCTACCTTCTTTAATTTTAATATAGAAATAAAATAAAAGTTTGCTAAAAAACAGTAAACACTTTTTATTTTTACTTTAAAATTTTCTTATTCAAATCTGTATTTTTTTAACGGACTAATTTTGGCAACGCTGGTAATTACACACATTAACATTTCACCAAGAACAAAAAGTTAATAGTGTTTCTCTTTATTTAACATTCAATATAATAGTGGGATTCCGGTAAACGTTTTTGATTTGCTTTTGATTTGATTTTGATTTTTCAGTCAGCTGTTCACAGCTGCTCCATTCAAAATTTTCAGTGTGCCCAGAGCAAATCAGGAAAATGTGGTCTTACTAATTGATTTCGAAAAATCAGCTCTGAGACTGATTATTTTTTCATTTTGATTTGGTTTCGAACAGCTGTGTGTTTGTTTGCATTGTAAATCTACGAGTATTCAATAAAAACATATTGGATGACTTTCTTTCGGCATTTTGTGCAATTATGCCCATTTTTGTATACTTTTTAGTTGTCAATTAGCTGTTCGCCCAGGCTGTCAGCTGTTCACGAAATCAAAAAATAATCAGTGTGCAAAAAGGGTCGTTCCGTCAACTGATTTATATTTGGTTAAAAATAATCAAAAGCAAATCAAAAACGTTTACCGGAATCCCACTATTTATGTTATTAGTTTTGTTTTTGATTTTTCAGAAAAGAGTAAAAGAGGGTTCCCACTCATCAGGTCGTCATAGTCAGTGTACTGTCATGGCAAAGTAGAGGCAACTACTAACTAACTAACTACATACAGCTGTGTTCATAAAAATAGCAGTGCAGATGACCTACACCTTTAATATCGAAAAATCCTTTTATAGAGCCCATTATGGGACAAAAAGGTAAGGTCATTTAATTTTCGTTGAAATGATGCAAAACTTTCCTTAACCCATTGAGTACCCATGGAATATTTTGCATTTTTGCATAAGTCTACTTTTTCAACATTTTTCCTCGATTTTTCATAAAAAATATTTTGATAGAAAAAAATTCTTGGAACTTTTCTAAGAGTAACTGCAAAAGAAAATTTTCAAAAATATTTTTGCTAGCGTTTTTTTCGAATTTTTTGAAAACTGCAAAAAAGGCAATTTTTGCATGAAAATGAGGAAAAATGGGTTAAAATTGTGTGGCCACACTGTCCAAACAGCTGTGCATATTCAAACAATTCGAGTTGTAAACATAGGTTTTCTTTGTTAATATTATAATATTAATGCATTAAAAATAAGTGCTACGCTGCAATCGCCGGTCGTTCAGCCTACGTTGCATCAGCCACTGCACTCAAAAGTATCGAACTACTGCTTTCGTCACTAGCGCGGACTGCCGTCCGCAGTGATTTAAATAATCAACGCTCAACCATCCACTCTTTTTTCTCTGCATAAATTTAAAATTGAAAATAAATTTATTTTATTGGCTTGTTATCATATCATTTTATTGTTATTATAAAAACACTAACAATCTTCCTATTCGTTGTCAAGAGCAAAAAACTTGATGGTACAAAAACATTGATTAATAGACCAAAAGTTGTAGCTCGTTTCTACGTACTCAAATGAAACATTTAAATTTGGATGCTTGAAGTACAAATTAATCTGCAAGAAAAAAAGTTATTATTTACAGAAAAGATAAAAAAGAGGGTTCCTGCTCACCTCGTCGCCATAGGCAGTGCCATGGCAATGTAGAGTCAATGGGGTTTTCCGCTTATCCAAGGCCTTTTTCATGGGACTTCTGCTAATATCAAAGAAGTCATTTTCCAGATCAGTGTCCGCTATGTTTAAGATTTTCAGAGATGGACAGCAGGCGACAACTTCCCAAAGTTCAGTTTCAGAGTTCACAATATGAGCGTCGACCATATCAAGATGCTCCAGTCGGCGTAAAGTCTTAAACGCTTCACGCAGGTCTTCACAGTGTTGTGCTTCACACATTATGGTCAGTTTGCGCAAGTCTGTGAAGCCATTATAGATTCGGTCATCAAAGGAATTGCAAAATATAATTTCTTCGATGTTTTTATTAAGCATCTGAATAATATGCCCAAACCACCCTCGTCCAGAAAAGGTCAACGATCGAAGCTTCGGCAAACGCAAGAGTGCCGTATGAATATCTTCTTTAATATATAGTTTGGGAATTGTCAGCTCTTCCAGCGTCTTTAATTCGCCAATTTCCTCAAAGTCGGATATTTCAAATGTCTCACGTATCCAACATTCGCTCAAGTCCAGTTTACGCAAATGCATCCAATTTTTCAAGAGGGTGAACTCAAATGCTCCGTGAGGCTTCAGACTTTCCAGTCTTGGAAAGAGCTCTGCAAATAATTTTGTGACTCGGTCCACTTTCAAATCATCATACTTCTGTAATCTCTTCATCGGTGAACTGTAGAACGTATACCGATGCCAATCATCGTACTTGTACTTCAATGATCTCATCTTCGGAAATGTGTAGGACTTCAAGCAAATTAAGTTATCCAATGTGATACTTTGTAGATACAATTGCTGCACCGTGGGGCTTATGCTGGAGAGAAATTCATCAACCACTTTTAGTTTTTTTGCAAAGTAGGTAAAGATGCTCGCATCCAGTGAAAAACTCAGCTGATGTTGCCAATTATAGCGCAAGTTCGAGCTCCAACGATTTGTGGGTTCTTCTTTGGTTGCTTCAAATAGCGCTAATTGATCTTTCAGATATAAATACTTTATTATCAGTAATTGACAGTCGTCGTTTAGTGCATTCATTTTGATAAATGTTTAAAGATATATAAAACTCAGATGAAAGCGCAATATTCTTGCTCGATAACGATGACGAAATTATTCATACCGTATTTGTGCTCCGTATCCCTGGCTCAACATCGATATACGGGCGATAGTTTTTCTTATCAGTTTGCTTGACTTCGAGTTTTTATTTGATAAAGCATAGTACGCAAACTCAAAAAAAGGGCTGGCGTAAGCCCAAACTCCATATAAAAAAAACACTGGCGTAAAATCAAGAAGAAGAACTTGACATTTATTACGCTCGGGTGTCCGCAGACTAAATAAAATAACAGAGCTGTTAAGTAAAGTAACAGAATGGGCAGCACTACTGACAGGCCCAGCGAAACATCAAACTGTTTAGAGTTTCGCTGGGTATACTGGAGATAAATGTCTGGCACACAAGTGAAAACTATGAAGACTAATTAAATTTGGTCAATAACGATGACAATATTGGTAGATTATAGGCAAGAACGTAAGTTAAAATGGTTTTTATAGATATTTTGGTATTTTTTTCATTAACACAAATGGTGAATCCTCATTAAAAGTTCAATATCGATGGGTGCACCCAACATGCGCTGTGGTTGCGGGGCATCGCATATTTTTTCTCTATAAACTTTAATTTGAACTTTTCACTGCCTATTCTCTCCTCTTTCATCCAAATCAGTTCAGCATCTTCAAATTTAAAAAAAACCGCCGCTGACGCATAGTGTTACCACTCAACTTTTTGTTATTTTTCCGTGTTGCATTGGCAACACTGGGCTTACGCTCGTCGACAGCTAAATATTGAGCACTTTACGCCGCGTAAAATTTAGTTAGCTTGCGTACTAAGCTTAAGGCCAAAATTTCTGAAAATTCAACTTTTGAATTGGGAGGAAAATGTGCAACGATCTATTGTAACCTCACTTGAACTTAAAGCTCATCTATCAACTCTTTTTTCTCTACAATTTAAAATTAAAAAAAAAGGTTTTTATTAATTTATTATCATATTATTTTTTGTTATTATAAAAACACTTTAAACAATCTATTCGTTGTCAAGATCAGAAATCTCAATTGTTCAAAAATATGGACCAAATTAAACATTTAAATTTGGATTCTTTAAATACAAACGAAGTCCAGCTAAAAGTCAATAGTGGGATTCGGTAAACGTTTTTGATTTGCTTTTGATTTGATTTTGATTTTTCAGTCAGCTGTTCACAGCTGCTCCATTCAAAATTTTCAGTGTGCCCAGAGCAAATCAGGAAAATGTGGTCTTACTAATTGATTTCGAAAAATCAGCTCTGAGACTGATTATTTTTTCATTTTGATTTGGTTTCGAACAGCTGTGTGTTTGTTTGCATTGTAAATCTACGAGTATTCAATAAAAACATATTGGATGACTTTCTTTCGGCATTTTGTGCAATTATGCCCATTTTTGTATACTTTTTAGTTGTCAATTAGCTGTTCGCCCAGGCTGTCAGCTGTTCACGAAATCAAAAAATAATCAGTGTGCAAAAAGGGTCGTTCCGTCAACTGATTTATATTTGGTTAAAAATAATCAAAAGCAAATCAAAAACGTTTACCGGAATCCCACTAATATTATTATTTTTGCAACTTGCACATCAAATAAAGTTTTGTCTACATGGCACCTTGGTGATAACGTTTTGCAACTAGCTGGCAACGCCGTCAGCTGTTCTGCAAGGCTGCAAATGACGCGCGCCAAACTCCATATTTTAAATTTTAGATTGGAACAGACTACACCGAGAATTTAGTTAGGCCACAATATAAATTCATTGGATTTTATTAACTTGTTTTGCTTACAAAAATTGTATAAATGGTTTTTGTTTGGTTTTTTCTCTTTTGTAAATTGTGGTTACATTTAGGCATTAAGTTTACACATATTTTTCTTTTTTGGTTTGTATGTATATATATTTTTAATTACTAGTAGTATGCAAATGCATAACAATATAGCATAATTTTTATAAAATTCTTTTTAATTTTTTATGCTAGACTAAAGAATACAGTTATGCAACGGCGACTAGCAAGTTTCTCTTTAACTTTCTTTCTCTCTCGCTCTCTTTTTCTCTGTACAAACTAATAAAATGGGATTTTTTGGGTGCCTTCGTTTTTTTTTGTTTTTAAGTACATACATTTAAATTAGCTACAGTGTTTTGGAGGGTTTTGGGACTGGGGGGCCATTTTTATATAATACATGTGTATGTATTTATATGTAAGCGTGTAAATATATATAAATATATATAATAAAAAAAAATACACAAGTTTCGCTATATGCATAACAATTTCTTTGCTTTCTATCAATATTATTTTTTAAACAGTTTTACTTTCGATTTGTTTTTGTTTTTTTTTAAGGACTAGATTAGGAACCACATTTGTACAGTTTTCATATTTTGTTGTTTTTTTTTTTTGTAATTATATATGATAATTAATTAAGTAATGTTATTTAAGGTAAATATACAATGACAAATTAAATTTTTTTATTTTTTGGGTCATTCGTTGCATATTCTTTTGGTTTGCAGCTAAAAAAAACTTAATTAATAGGATTTTATTTAAAAAAAAAAAAGCGGATAAACAATAAATAATAGATGGCGGTGTGGTTGGGGGAGGAGGGTGGTAAAATAAATTAATGCTTAAAATTAAATTTTGGCAAGCATTTCTTTAAATGGCAATTAAGGTTTTGGTTAGGCGCTGTATAAAAAAGCTAAAAAGCTAATAATAAAATATAAAATAAAATAAAATAACACACACACAGACACACACACACACACACACACACACACACACACACACACACACACACACACACACACACACACACACACACACACACACACACTCAGTCACACGCATGTTTGTTGTTTGGCACACAAAAATAGGCATAAATAAATACTAATAATTATGATAATTATAATAATAATAATAAAAATAATTGTAATAATAGTAATTGTAATAATAATTAAATTTGTGTTAATTTATAAATTTGGTTGCTGACATAAAATGGCAAAAATTGTAAAACGGCGACGATAAAAGGCATTGACGCATTTGTTAAACTGGGATCGAGCAGGCGGTTGGTTAAGTCAAAATACTAGTCTAGTTAGTAACTCTTAGGGCTATAGCTTAACCTGGTCACGTGCTTGGCGGCGGCGGCTGCTGTTGCTGCTGGGCCAGTTGCAGCAGCAATGCAATTTGTTGTCGCTTGGCGCGTTTCGCTGGCGGCGGTTGCGACGTTTCCAACGATGGCAACGATGGCGGCGTTTCGGTATCTATTGTGGTTGTTGTAGTTATAGTTGTTGTTGGCGGTGTTGGTGCTGCTGTTGGCGGTGGCGACAGACCACCAACAACACCCACATCCTTGACCAAGGCATCTTGTGAATCAAAATCATCGTGCAGCGTTAGATCCGTTATATTCAGCTTATTCTGCTGCAAGGGCACTTCCATCAACTCATTCTCATCCTCATCCTCATCCTCATCGTCATCATCGATGTCAACTATCGATATGATATCGCTATTGTTATCGCCAGTGTCTTCATCAGCCATAACATCATCAATATCATCATCATCGTCATCATCATCAGTTTGAAATTGGCCAGCATCATTGGGATCTCCATCGTCACCAGTGTCGCCGCCATCGTAAGCTTCGGACTAGCTGCTGCTTGACTGCGTTTGCAACGCATTCGCTGCTGCTGCTGCTGCTGCTGTGTTGCCACCAGCTGCAGCCACGCCCACACCGCCCACGCCGAGCACTGTGCTGCCGGGAAAATGACACAGACAGGCCGGATTCGGATAGTGACCGGGCTGTGAGTCGAGCTTCTTGGTCAATGTCTGCCAATATTCGATCTGTACATTCAGCAGCTCAATTTTCCTTTTTCGCTCCTCCACCGCCAGCGTCATCATGTATTCATTATGCTGGCCACGTGATCCGCTGCTGTTGTTGTTGCTGCTGCTGCCGCTAATGTTGTTGTTGTTGTTGTTCAAGTTGTTGTTGTTGCTGATATTGGCATTGTTGCTGCTGTTGACGGCGGTGTTGTTGCTGTTGCTGCTGGTATTGTTGCTGGCCGAGCAATTGATGCTGCTAATGTTGCTGACACCCAGACCATTATAGCCATTAAAACTGCCGGCGGCAAGTGTGATTCCCGCACTTTGATGCAGCTGGTGCGCATGCGTCTTGTCGCGACTGTGATGGCCATTGAGCAACAGTTGCACGCCGCCCGTGTTGCTGTTGTTGATGCTGTGGTTGTTGTTGCCACCAGCAGCAGCAGCAATATTGCCAGCAGCATTGCTCGAACCGTTGGTGGCGCCGCCAGCAGCAGCAGCAGCAGCAGCGGCAGCGGCAACAGCCGCATTGCAAGCGCGTTGCAAGCGCGGCAACTGCAACGTCTGTGTTTGCCTCGAGCTGCCGCTGCCGACGCCGCTTGTTGCCGCATTGATGGCCGCTTGCAGCGACTGCGACGGCGGATGATGCACCGCCGACAGGCCGAGGCCATTGAGCAACAAATGCTGTTGCACTTGCTCCGCGGTCAGTTGCAAGCTGCGTGCAGCATCCAAGTTGCTGTTCGCGTTCATGTTGTTGCTGTTGTTGTTAATGTTGCTGTTGTTATTATTATTGTTGTTATTATTGTTGTTGTTATTGTTTTTGCTGCTGCTGTTGTTGTTATTGTTGCCGTTGCTGTTGTTGCTGTTGCCATTGTGCAGCGTATTGTTGATGCTGGCAAAAGCGCCAACACGTATGTTGCCCACGGTGGACAGTGTTATCTCCGCTTTCGGCGCACCGCCGGACATGTAACTGCCCGTGGATGAGATGGAGGTCTTTGTGGAGCACACTGGCGAGCTCGTGGCCCGGGGCAAGGGATCATTGCCATTGCCATTGCCATTGCCCACGTTCAGACCGTTGATCAAATGGCTGCTGTTGACGCCGGAACTGTGTTGCTGCAGGTGACTGCGATCTGTGGGAAATAGCACCTCATCCTCCTCCTCCAGACAGACTTCGGGCACTTTGGGACTGGGGCAATCGTCATCGTCATCGTCATCCATGCAATCCATGCCATTCTCCGTCTGCTCATTGTCACTGATTGTCTCCGATTTGATCAGTATGACATCCGTGTCCATTCCCTCGTAAATTGGAAGCTACAGCAAGTCAAAGACATTCAAAATAACTCGATTAAAGTCATAAAAACAATGCTTAGTTAAATTTGAATAGACCTCATGTAATTTATTAAAGCCAGGGACGGCAAATAAGATTTATGAATGCTAATGTAATCTATGAAATATGCTACAGTAAAATGATATACACCAAAATTCCTATTTCAGTCGGAACTTTTGATGTCAGCCAAAAAGTTATCAAATTTAATTTGTATTTAAAAAGTCAAAAATAATCATAAAAATTCAATTTTCAATACAAAGTTGTGATATAACACTTAATTATGTTTTTGTCAGTAAAAATAAAAAAGATGAGCTATTTTTAATATTTATTTTATTTTTATTTTTAAAATACAAGTTACGGAATAACTCTTATTTGTAACTCTTAAAGTAAAAAAAAATAAAAATTTTACGGAAAAACTCTTATTTGTAACTAAAAATTAAAAAAATAATTGTTATTTTGTAACTTTAAAATATAAATTTGAAAATAAATGTTAATCTGCAAATTTTATTTTAAAACTAATAACAATTACGGTTGCTGATTAAAACTCAAAGTATGCTATGAAAACTTAAGACCTCTTATTGGAATAGTTTTATACATCGAAAAATCGACAACTCGATTTTCGATGAAGCGATTTTCAATTATTTTTACTCGATACTTTTTATTTTACGATACATCCAACACTCGATTTGTGCTTTGACGATTTTAACATTTCGATTTAGATGATGTATATCAGCGGTGGGCACGCATGGGCTCCGGGAGCCAGCGGCTGCTCCCAACTTTTTTTCTGCATATTCGGCGCCTTGACGTCACACAAAAGACTTGCGAGCCAAATAAAAACAACAACAACAATGCACGCAAGACTCGTGAGCAAGCTAACAACAACAAAAACATAGGAGCAGCTTGAGTCGACGCATTTTAAATTAAAATTTGTAGCCGTCAAAAAAGTTAGCAACAACAACATAGCAAAGACGCTAACAGCGCGCCGTATACCTTTTTTTTGTTCGCACATTTGGGTGATTGACAAAGTAGGTAGACTTTAAAAGGGTTGCTGTTTTTGATGTTGTTGTAGTTTTTGTTGTGTGCCCACCGCTGATGTAAATGACTCTTTATAAATTTCATTATTGTGTATTTTCAAAGAATTAACCAATGAGATCCAATTGAGAAAATCAAAGAGTCCTCAAAAAAGATTTTTTGTTTAAAAATGAGGGTGTTTTTTTATTTACAATTACGTTTTCTTAAATAGTTTTATTTTTTGAGAAAACTGGATTTTATGGTACTATTTGCCGATATATCGCCAACTCGATTTTTGCTTGGACGATTTTTATATATTTTTTTATTTTTAAGCTCGATTCATAATTTGGATTAAGTTACTAATAAGCTTTTATGCAACGAATATTAAAAATTTAAAAAAAACATTAAGACTCTTATATAAAAAAAATGTTATAAATGCTTTAAGCTGTAGTTGAACTTTAAAGAAATTTTAAACATTTTATCGAATTGCTAAAAAAAAAAAAAAAAAAAAATCTGCTTAGCTGAGCTTTAAAAAATAAATTGCCAAAAAAACGATCGCAAATTATTAAGCTTAGCTGAAGTCATAAAAAGTATTTTTTTTTTTTATTTCTTACATACCTTTGAGTCCTCGTAGTCGTCGTTCATATGGCGACCATTGGCAGCCGATTGACTGCCGGCGCCATCGGGTGACATTTGCTCGGCAATATATTGTGCCACGGACTCCTGCTGTGAGAGTGTGTTGAGCAGATCCAAAAAGGATCGATTGCCCTTATCCTCGCCGCACAGATCCTTCTTCAGCAGCAGCTTCATGTTCTTGTAGAGCTGACGCAACTGCTTCGCACTGCGCTGATGATAGACCTTGGAATTGAAGTCCTTGGCTATCTGTAGCCATACCTCGTCCTTTTTGCGATTGGACTCAGCGTCCGTCCGCTTATTCTCAATCACATCCTTGTGCTGGGCCGCATATGTGAGCACCATGTTGCGCTCCCGCTGCGTGTACCGGGGAGTCTTTTCCATTTTCAGCCGTTTGCAAGACGTCTTGAAGCTGCAACAAATACCAATAAAATATTTTTATTATAATTTATGCTTCTATTAACTAAGTATTAACTTTATTTTAACATTTACAAGTTAAGGACTCCTTAAAGGAGTATTTTGTCTATTCGGGAGCTTAAAGAATTTTAAAAACTGATTTCCAAATATATATATAAACTATAAACGATGGTTAAGAATTCAAAAGATTCTGTTTAATTAAAGTAAAAGTTTTCCATTATCATATGAAAATTCTACGATACTACAAATCTATATACAGTTTGTCAAGTAATTGTTTGCAAAGCCTTAAAAATGTAATATTTCGACTTTAAATAAGAAAATAATAGCTTATTATATATATTTGGAAAGGTCATTTAATTTTCGTTCAAATGATGCAAAAATTTCCTTAACCCATTAAGTACCCATTAAAATATTCGAATTTTAAAAAAGGTCTACTTTTTCAACTTTTTTCATCGATTTTTTCCAAAAAATGTTGGGATGCAAAAAAATTCTGGAAGCAATTCTAAGAGTAACTGCAAAAAAAAATTTTAAAAAATATTTTTGCTAGTATTTTTTAAAATTGTTTGAAAATCCTAAAAATGACCATTTTAACCCATTTTTCCTCATTTTCATGCAAAAAGTGCCTTTTTTTCAGTTTTCAAAAAATTCTAAAAAATACTAGCAAAAATATTTTTGAAAATTTTTTTTTGCAGTTACTCTTAGAATTGCTTCCAGAATTTTTTTGCATCCCAACATTTTTTGGAAAAAATCGATGAAAAAAGTTGAAAAAGTAGACCTTTTTTAAAATTCGAATATTTTAATGGGTACTTAATGGGTTAAGGAAATTTTTGCATCATTTGAACGAAAATTAAATGACCTTTCCAAATTTATATAATAAGCTATTATTTTCTTATTTAAAGTCGAAATATTACATTTTTAAGGCTTTGCAAACAATTACTTGACAAACTGTATATAAACCTCTTTGTCCTGACTCACTGAGCATCAACGTGGAGGCCAAACGGCTAAGCGTAGAAAGATTAAATTTTCACACAACATAGGTGAGATAATTTCATCGTGCAATAAGACGGCGTTTTGCGAAATTCGACCTGTAAGTGGGTCAAAATCAAGGTCAAAGGTCACAGAATTGCTTAGTATGAAAAGCTTTTTTGTTTCTTAAGATATCTCTACCAAACTCACAGATTGTATGTTTGGGACTGTTTTTTACATTCTGACCAAATTTGGTCAAAGTCGGTTGACTATATCATATAGCTGCCATAGGAACAATCGGATGCAAAATAACCTTTAGTATGAACAACTTTTTTGTTTCCTAAGATATCTCAACCAAACTCACAGATGATATGTTTGGGGCTGTCTTTAACATTCTGGCCAAATTTGGTCAAAGTCGGGTTACTATATCATATAGCTGCCATAGGAACAATCGGATGCAAAATAACCTTTAGTATGAACAACTTTTTTGTTTCCTAAGATATCTCAACCAAACTCACAGATGATATGTTTGGAAGTTTCCTTTACATTGTGATCAAATTTGGTCAAAGTCGGATGACTATATCATATAGCTGCCATAGTATCAATCGGATGCAAATTAGCCTTTAGAATCAAAAACTCTGTTGTTGTATGAGATATTCTTAGAAAGCTCACACATTAACTCTTCTTGCTAAATTTTGAATTTTCCTCAAATTTAGCTTTATCCCGCCAAATCTGGATTTTTCCCACCAAATCACTAAATCTGACTTTTAGCCAAAGTTAAATTGCAAGGAAGAAACATTAAAACCGCAGACAGCGGAAGTTGAATATTTCCGTTTTTTTTTTTTCAAAAAATGCTATATTATATAAATTTGTTAAAGCCAACTACTAAGTACCTTCTCTTCAATTTTGCAAGCGAAGCGAGCAGGGCACGGACCCTCTTATATTGCATTAATTTGTTAAACCGGACAACTAAAGAAGTTCTTTTAAATTTTTGCGAGCGAAGCGAGCTGCGGGTTGGCGAGCGAATCGAGCAGTTTAAGTTTGTTTAGCTGGACAACAAAAGACCTTCTTTTCAAGCGAAGCGAGCAGGGGGCGGAGCCACCTAGTATTATATAAATTTGTGAAAGCGAACTACTTAGGACCTTATTTTCAATTTTGCAAGCGAAGCGAGCGGGGGTTGGCGGACGAAGCGAGCAGTATACATTTTTTAAACCGGACAACAAAAGACCTTATTTTCAATTTACCGAGCGAAGCGAGCGGGGGTTGGCGAGGGAAGCGAGTAGGCGGAGCCCCCTAGTGATTTATAAAGTACGTTAGCTTTCACATATTAAAAAAAAAAAACAAGTGGGAAAGGCTATAGTCGAGCTGATTATAGGAATCCGTTACTTATTTAAATAAATTTAAAATATTTTTCATTGCATGCTTTTAGGCGTTTACATTGCTTTAAACTTAAATCAGCCATTACTACCGTTGGGGTTGGCTGATCTTGTTACAATTCATTAGAATGATATTCCTAATAAATAAAAAGATAACGTTAATTACCAAAACATACGTAATTTCTAAAAACTGTGCGTGTGGTGACTTTTTGCCATTTACGATCAATTTAAAATATTTTTTTTTTGCATGCTTTTAGGCACTTACATTGCTTAACAACTTTAATCAGTCATTACTTTCTTTTTATTTGTCCTATCTTTTTACGATTTAGTAGGATGATAGGTAATAATAGTAGTTAACGTTAATTAGTAAAATAACCTACTATATTGAAAACTGCGCGTGTGTTGGCTTTTCGCGATTTACGGAGGCGGGCTTACAGAAGTCTGTGGTTGCTCTAGCTCTTATAGTCTCTAAGATCTAGGCCCTCATAATAAACCATGATGTATAACTCATTTTTTGTTACATTGTTTTTAGATTCAAAGTTGACCTACAAATTTTACCTGGAGCTGGATCTATCCTTCTGATCGTAATTTAAATCAATTGAACTTTAGTTATGATCACAATTATTACTTCCGTTTCAACTTGCACTTTAGAATCCCTAGAATTTGTCACGCTTAATTATTTCTAGAAGTCTTGTAAGCCCCTTTGTGATATCAGCACTGGCCAACAAGCTGGCGAAACTTCCTCTTTGCCTTCTTGCCGCTCCCTCGACACCCCCCAGACGCAATCAATTCACCTAGTCATTAGACGCGCCAATCTTTAATTAATGAAACAAAAACCCAAGCAGAGAAAGAATGAAAAAAAAATCAAGACGAAGGGGAAGAAAAAAAGAAAGTAAAGAGGAAACAAATAAAAAGCAAAATTGACAAGAGAAACAAAATAATACGCTTAACTCTTTATTATTGATAACGCGATATATACGCCTTTATGAGGTCTACACACTGGAGACAACTCACACACACACACACACACTCACACATATGCACACTCTCACTCACACCATTTTGATTTTGGCCAGGCCTAAGATTGAGAGTCTCTCAGTGTGTTTGTGTGTGATAAGCTGGCGACGCAGCTAACGACTCGGAGCTACGTTTATTAAACCCCCACACAGCCCTCAACCAGCCCCTCATCACATAGCACTCCCCCTTTCCCCCTTCCCCTTACTCTACATCTCCACCGTGCATAAAAATCCTCGATAAATGTTTGCATTCTGAGCACTTTGAGTTTCAATTTATTGCGCACAGTTCGGTTATAGGCTGGTTAAATTGTTCTTGTTGCTACTCGTTCTTCTCTTTTATTATTATTTTGTTTTTTTTTTTTGTGTTTTCTTTATATTTTTTTATTGATAAGCAGTGAAGCTTTTATCGATTCGTGCAGTTTTCGCCATGTCAAATTCAATTTCAATTAGTGGGCTAGACTTTGAGCTTCAGTCGAAGCTTGAGCACAGCTTTTAAAAGCTCTGGAGTTGAGCTTACAGCAAACGCACTAGCTTTCTAGGTGTGTGTGTGTGTGTGTTTGCATGCGTGTGTCTGTGTAGAATACCAAATGCAGGCCGAGACTAAAACAATAATGTAAAGCAACATTATATCTAATCTCAAATTGAAGATTAGCGTCACAGACACAGACACATACGCAATCGGGAGAGAGAGTGAGAAGAAGAGAAAGTATGTGTGTGTGTGTGTGTGTGTGCGTGTGTGTGTGTTTAAGGGAAACACATGGCGTATTGAATGTGTACTCACGTTTTGAGGCCGCGCCAAAGCCGGCCAAAAAGCGAGCGAGGTATCAACGAAATGCGCACGAAAAAAATATAAACTAAAACCCGCGTCACTCGACTGTGTGCGTGTGTGGGTGTGGGTGTGTGTGAGTGCGAGTGGTTGGGCGGTTTGGGTGGATTTGTGGGTGCAATAACGGGACTAAAATGACGACAACAACGACAACGACGACGGTGACAGCGACGACAACGCGACAACTTCGCGAGCGGCAGCAACGAAGCACAAAGCTTGACTGAATTCAAGCAAATAATGGCTGGCGCTCAGAAGTACCGTTGGACAACAACAACAACAACAAAAAGAATCACAACAACAGCAACATCAACATAAGCTACGTCAACGACGGGCAAACAAAAATAGGAATACCGCGCAGGCCAACAAGCAACAGCAACAACAGCAACAACAACAACACTAGCAGCTACTACTCAACAACTGTGCCGCCCCTCGACGGCCTCATGGCCCCGCATAGAACGTTACACACACACACACAGAAATGCACACACATGCACACAGCTGGGGCTCAGTCTGAATGAGTCCGTCTGTTTGCACGCTTTGCGCTCGCAGCAATATAAGTCTCTGTATGTGTGTGTGTGTGTGTGAGTATGAGACGTAATTAAAGCTTGAAACCGAGTTTACAACAACAACCCCACTGCGTCGACGACGACGGCGACGCCAACGACGACGACGTCAAGCTGCGCGCATGTGTGAGCGGGAGAGCAAAATATGAAAGGCTGTGTGTGAGAGCGAGTTGGTGAGTCTAAGAGAGAGAGTGGGAGCGTGAGAGCGTGAATGCGGCACAGGAGGCTACTCAGCCACAGACAGAACAACACGCGAGTTTATTGAGAGCAATCCAAAGCCGCGTGTGGGGCAAACAATGAGCGCAGTTTATAAATAAATGCATGCACACACACGCACACATGTACAAACGAGTGCAACTCCAGCATTAAGTTGGTGTTATGACATCCGCCCAGCTCAACTCCCCTCCCCCCTCACCATTCCTGCGCCTACAAATTTCGTTCCAAGCGCAGCAGCCACAAAGTAAGGGTTGACGACGACAGCGACGCTGGCAGAGCACGAACAGCGCCAGCGACTAAAACGAAGCGAAGCTCAAAACGAAGAGCAACTGAAGACTGACGTGGGTCACTCTCTCTCGCTGCAGCGCAGAAGGCAGGCGGCAGCAGCAATAATAACAACAACAAAGAGAGCAGAGATGCAAAATATACACAAACACAAGCTATTGTATATGTGTGTGTATGTCTGTATGTGTGTGTGCAATTGAAATGCAAAAGAAACGAAGAATATCTGATCCCAGAAAATGAAAAATAAAAAAGATGCGAAATAATTCTTGAGATACTCTTTAATCACAGAAGGAAAATGAAAGGAGTATACTAAGCTTACTTAATTTATTTAAAATTACCTAGGAAGGTAAGCATTGTAATGTTATATTCATAGTGAATTCTATATTTTCTGCGGCTGTTCGACTATTCGAACAGCAAAATTTTTAATTTTCAGGCCGATTTTTTTATTTAAACCAATATATTTAAATCCAAATATAAAATTAAGAAAATTAGAAAATCCAGAAAACGTTTACTCTGGTCATCCCATATTTAAAAAATAAAAATTTAATTTTAAAAAATATTTAAATTTAAAAAATGTGAATTTTAGCTTGATTTTTAACCTTATATTCGGTTTTAGAAGGTCCAAATTAGCCTTGAAAAGTAGTTTTGAAATAAAAAAGCCACTATTTTTTGTATCGCGGCATAAAATGGGTTAAGCCTCCCAGCAGGGTATTATCTAGTCGATCACACTCGACTCAAGTAATCATGGTTTGTGTTTTAATCGAACAATGCTCTGAAGTTTTGATATGTTACTAGATTTTCATGGAATAATTCTTGAAAATACTATTAAAAAAAAACGTATTTTTCACCACTGTTTAATTACAGATGTATAATTCAGATTAATGTACCTATGTTAAACTATGTATTTATTTGTATCTTTTGAATCATGATCATGAATGAAAAAGTTACTTGATTATTGCGAATACCAAAAGTTCATAGATCTATAGCTTTACCGGTTTAGCACTGCAGGATCAAGTAATTGGTTAACAAATCTATATCATTATCCTATATGATAATTATTCTTGAGATACAGTCGAACTTCCCTAACTCGAATCGCCATTATCCGAGAAAAAAGTTCGAGTTAGGGAGACTTAGAGTTAGGGAAGTTCGACTGTATTTCTGTTTTCTTTTTTTTTTTGGTTTGACATTTTCAATGAATTCACATTCAATTAAATCTATGCAAACTTGGAAAATGCCTTTCATTTCGATTATGAATTTATAGAAACGTTTGTTCTACGACTTTTTCGAAAAATCGCTAGTTTAGCGGGAAATCGCTAAAAACCGCTAAAATAAAAACCCTCATAGCAT
>JBAMBL010000890.1:0-48802 GCA_037043405.1 Drosophila subquinaria
CGTCCGCAGTGATATGCTAGTCGCTTTCGCACACTTCGTGCTGCTTTCGTCACTAGCGCGGACTGCCGTCCGCAGTGATATGTATATACAGGGTGCGGCAGTTGAATCTGGACAAATTTTAATTTGAATTTCCCGCCATTTAGTCGTTCAGTCAGAGGCTGCGATTGAGGTTCTAGAAAGTCATTGGCGTCTAGTAAACAGTCATAACCTTAAAATTGCCAAGATGCTACGAACAAGTGCGGAGTACAATCAGCGAGCCGCGATTATTGAAAGCCTTCGCGCTGGACGTTCAGCGACCGCGATCATTCGAACCTTCGGGAGCTCGAGATCGAAAGTTTACGATTTTGTAGCGAAATACAATGCTTCGGATACGTCCGAGAAAGGTTTCGCTAACCCGGCGAGGAGTTCCCATTCGAGGGAACGGGTGTCACGAACTCCGGCGGTCGTGGAAAGAACTCACGAGCTGATTTCGGAATACCTGGACCTAAAAACATTTCCTTTTACATTTGTACTTTGTGTCAATAAATTACATTTTAAAACAAAGTTTAATTTGTCTGGATTTAACTGCCGCACCCTGAATATATATTCATGCACAATGTGCTTAGTTACAAATAAGAATGTCAAGTAAAAAATATATTTTCTGTAATAAAAATAAACGTATAGAAAAATTAAATTTTAGAACTGATTGACAATATATACTTTTGCATAAATTCAACTTAATTAAGAACTTCAATATTTATATTTGTATTTTTAAGTGTATTTTTAATTTTTACAATGAAGCCGATTATCAGCTAAACAATTTGAGCTTAAATATTCAATTCCAAAAGCAGAAAAAATTCACCAGTTGCACAAGACATTGTTTTGTAGTATTTCAATTCTCGGCTGTGGAGTTGTTAAACAAAGTGCCAATGGAGTTGTCAACGAGCTGTTCTCACAACAAGATACCCAATAAAATGAATAGGAAAGCTGCACGTGCCGTGCTCCAAACTGAAGAAGGATGTGGATGTGGTGCATGTGAATGTGTAAGTGAATTGTGGATTCCACATTGTGGAAGTCGACGCGTTTGGTTCACGTGCGGCACTTCATGCAATTCACATGAGTGTTCCATAATTTGGTTCCATCTGTTTGGTCAGAGTTATTTTTTCGGGGGTTTCGGACGGGTTTATGTAAATGAGATATTTTGTGGTGTGGCAGCAGGCGGCGTGGCACGTACATATTCAAATGCGGTTGAAATCTGCATTAACTATTGCAATTAGTGCAAAATTTCAAATAAATTATGTAAAGAATAGTTTTTGGCGCAGTTTTCTATGAACTAGAAGTGCAGCAATGTTGTTGAAAAGCATTTTCCAAATTTGTTGGGCAAACACACACATACATATACAAATGTGCATAAATGTACATGTATATATGCAAAAAGCAGTAGGGTGTGTGAATTGCATTGGCTGCCACTTTCCACTTGCCAGTTGCATAATGCAATTGCATTTAAAATTTAATATTGGTTTTTCCTGCTTACATATTTCGGGTATTATTACTTTGGCAATTGTACTTGCAAACTTTTGATAAGTAAAGCAACTTAAACATTTATTTCCTTTTCTAAATATCACAGCAAGGAAAATATTTAACATGAGACTGATTAGTTATGTATTTTCTTTAATTAAGCAGTTTTGATTTGAATTGCACTTTTATATCAATTGCTTTGCAGTTCTCAATTATTCTTATCTGTAATTAAATCACATATATTTTAAACATGGAATATAGAGAACATATCAATTTATTTATTTAACTCAAATTACTTAAAGATAACTCTACAATTTATTCAAAATAATAAAAAATGAATATTTTGTGTAAGTCAATTGATCCCGCAATAATGCTCAGAAAAATACAAATAATTTTAAGGTTTGACTAGTTACATAACTAATTCATTAAAATTTAACTTTAAATTGACCAGAAAATATACTTTTCATTTAAAATTGGGAAAGATTTACATTGACACAATTTCAACTTATGGTGCATTTAGACTAGTTGACAAACAAGTCAATTTTGATGCCAACTTAGTCAATCCTAGTGTAAACAGTTGTCAACTATTTAAAAGTGTTGCTGTTCCTGAAACCTATTTTAGGTATGGACTCTGGCGTTCGGACATCAAGTTTTGTAAGTTTTATTCCGTGTTATTTGTATCAGTGACTTGGTGTGGGTAGCCGCAAGCTGTGTATTGCCAGCAGACCTCTCCTTCTTGTGAAATAAAGTATTGTTTAAAGCTATCTCGTATAGCGGTTGCGGTAATGCTTGTCCGTCCGGTATTCATTTTTTGTAGTTCCATAAGCCCATTTCCATCTTTTTGTGCTCGCCACTGACCTGGAATAATTTGACCATTTGATTCTCTGTCAAAATCGTTGGTGGTTGTGTAAACACTTTTTCTGTCCATTAGAAAGTTATGGAGTGCGCAAATTGCTAACACGATCTTCGTGGCTTTCGATGGATGCAGATCGATTGTCCTGCGAATAATTCTAAAACGTGCTGCGCATATCCAGAAAACATTTTCAATAACCCTTCGCGCGCGAGAAAGTCGATAGTTAAAAACCCTTTGGTTCATGTCCTGCTTTCTGAATGCAAAGGGTTTCATAATGTAGGGCTTTAGCGGAAACGCATCATCAGCAACAACAACGTATGGCAAGGGTTCAGTTCCATTTCGGAGTGGCTTAGCTTCAGGCAAGCTTACAGTGTTTTGCTCTAAGGCTTTTGATAATGTGCAACTGACATAATAAATATTTATTATATTCCTATCATATATTTATACCATGTTATGTATAATACCGTGCGAATACACCTCCATCCGAATCTCGGCCGTATGCTCCAACGTCAATGTATGTAAATTTGTATTCACCATCAGCCATAGCCATTAAAACTATACTATTGGTTTTTTTGTAGTTGAAATACTGCGAGCCACTATTTGCCGGTGCTTGAATCGTCACGTGCTTTCCATCTAGAGCGCCGATACAATGGGGAAAATTCCACCGATCCTCAAATACAGTTGAAACTTTTTCCCATTCAGCAGCTGTAGTAGGCATCTAAAAGAAACAAACATTAATTTCAAGTGTTTCTTTTTCTTACAGATTTTAAGTGAAGATTCGGAAACAAGCACGTCGGCGATCATTACACAATATGACGAAAATTATGAGTGCTCCATTCCATTGACCTCGCCCAAATCATCACTGGCCAAATCAACACCAAAGCGGAGAAAAATGGATGAAACAAATGTCCATCGCACTACTTTATTAAAGCAAGCCTCTCAAATTTTGGCCAATACCAAAGACGATGACGAGTTTGAGCTCTGGGGAAAGTCAGTTGCAGCCATTTTAAGGAACTTCCCAGATGTCACCGCCGTGCGCATGGCTAGGTCCAAAATGAACCAAATTATGGCATCTCTGGAAGCTGGAGAGCTGAACGCAATATCAAATCCAGAATCATAGAAACATGTTTTTGTTATATTACTTATATAAAAGTACTGTGGACGAACCGTGTACTATTAATAATTTTGCAAATAAAGTCCTATATTCACTTGTCACAAAAGAAGCATGAAATTTCGAGCTTCGTATATAAAAGCATTACGAATTGTAATGTTTTTATTTACGAAGCTCCTAATCTTATGTTTCTTTTGTGTCAAGTGAGTATGGGACCTTAGATGCAAAATTATTAATAGTACATTACTCGACCAGGTAAACTTTAAATTTAAGTTTATAAAATGAAGTGCCTTTATTTTCATGGATGAACCATACCTTTATTTTTAACCTGTAAGCTATATTACAAAATATTTTTAATGGGCGAACCAAACCAACCACATATGAAACTTAAAATGAAATAAATTGTTTCTTACCTTGAGAAAATCATCTTTTAATGTCTTGTAAATGGCATCACAGCCTTCGTGAACCATCATTGAGATTGAGGGCACCGAAATCTTAAACAGGAAGCTTAAGCTTTGCATGCTATCCCCAGTAGCCAAATACCGAAGAGTCACGGCGAGGCACTCTGCTGCGGATATCGCTCTACGTAGCCTTGTATCGGCTTTTTCAATAAAAGGCCTCACACGTTCGAGGATAAAATCAAAGTCATCCGGACTCATTCGAACAAAGTCTTTAAAGCGATCAGGACTATTGGATCGAAATATGCTTTGAAACGATCGAAAAAAGCCACTCTCCTCCCGCTCCAAATAGAGCTCTTGCACCCACGTTGTCCTTGTTCGCAATTTAAGCTCTTGCTCCTCCTCCTCCTCCTCAAGACAACAATGCAAAACAATTGCTGCTGCTATTTTTCGCTTTCTTGTTGATATCGTTAAACTCATTTTATCTAATTGTAGAAGAGGCACAAATTAAATATGTAAAATAAAAATTTTTGTGTACTTACCACTTGTTTATTTTTACCAATCAAGCACGTTCGTTAGATTCAAAATGTCGACGTCAACTAAACAGCATTGGCAACGTGAACGTCAATGAATTTTAATGTCAACTAGTTTAAATAGCTGTCAACTTCATCGACAATGCGTTGCTAGCTCTTGCGTTGACCAATTGCAAAAGTAGTTGCCATACATGTTTTTTGGTCAACTAAGTCAACTAATGTAAACGCAAATAATGCGTTGACCTTGGTTGCCAATAGTTGACTTTTTTGAAATTGACGCTGCGTCAACTAGTCTAAATGCACCTTTACTCATAAATTAATATATTAATAAATTTAAAATTTTATTTAAATTTAAAATTAAAATATTTTACTGACCGCTAAGCCTGCAACTCTCAGATATTCGATTGTCTTTATACATTTCTAAAAATATGCTAAACATTATGAAGAGTCTGTGTAAATTCCTTTAAGGGATTCGAGAAGAAATATTGAAAATTATTGTACTACATATTCTATTTAAGGGAATTGAGAAGATATATTTAAAATTATTATCCTACATATTATATTTTATTTTAAATGTTACTACTATTAATTCAGCAGTATTTCTTTTTTAAACTCAAAGTCAATAAGTTTAGAAGAGCAACTATTTTTCGGCTAGCTTGTTAATTAGAGAGTATAATGTTTAATTCTTGTTTATATGTTGCGGGATCTACGTCCTTTTTCCCCTGATTGGAGGGTGTTCGAATTGTTGTGCGCTTCACTTGTTTGCTGTAAATTTCGTTTAGATGTGCAATTAATTTTTAATTAGCCTGCCGCTTCAATTACTATTTCCATTTCTATCTGTGTCTCTATTCCTGCTGTGTATGTTTCTGGAGAAGATATATTGAAAATTATTATCCTACATATTATATTTTCAAATGTTACTACTATTAATTCAGCAGTATTTCTTTTTTAAGCTCAAAGTCAATAAGTTTAGAAGAGCAACTATTTATCGGCTAGTTAGTTAATTAGAGACTACAATGTTTAATTCTTGTTTGTATGTTGCGGGATCTACGTCCTTTTTCCCCCTGAGTAGAGGGTGTTCGAATTGTTGTGCGCTTAACTTGTTTGCTGTAAATTTCGGTTAGATGTGCAATTAAATTTTAATTAGCCTGCCTCTTCAATTACTATTTCCATTTCTATCTGTATCTCTATTCCTGCTGTGTATGTTTTTGGTTCTGTTTCGGTTTTTATTTGGAGCTTGTGGCAAATAGATCTGTATTTGAGCACAAATCAAAATACCTATCATTAGTTGAGGCTCGCTCTGGGGCTTTGCCTGTATTATATGCCCTTGATGTGGCCTCTACTCAACAAAGAGCTTTATTTAGTTTGTTATTAGTGGCATGCCACGGACCGTGCCCCTCGGTGCCCTTCAATTTCCACTCTCATGCGCCATTTAACTGTAATCAATTTCATTATTATTCGTTTTCTGCTTTCAAAACCTGCTTTATTGCATGTTGAAGTAGTTTTCATTATTGGTTCTACCTTGTTGCACAGCAGCAGCAGCACGAGGAACGAGGAACGAAGAATGAGGTAAGTTAGAGCGAGGAGATGCCAAGGGGAACAGGAGCAGCAGTAGCATTGCCAGTTACCGACGCACTGTGGCTCGTTTTCCGAAAACTCGTGGCAAAAACCTGTAACTTTTGAACCAAATGAGATAATCGAATAATTTTAATGGCATATGATAGATAACTCTTCAACCTATGAAATTAGCATTTAAAAAAGGTGCCACGCCCATTTGTGAAATTTGTGAAAAAAATAAATTTTATGGCACCTAAACAAAATTTTTTTTAAAGATTTTTGATTTTTTTTGTTTTATTTTTAAGGTTTTTATATTTAAAAATTATTTTCAAAAAAATTAAAAACAATTTTTTTTTTTCAAAAAATTATTTTTTGTTTTTTGGTGTGAATTATCAAAATTGCATATTTCGACCTAATTCCTATGACATCTATATGATATAGTTGTCAGATTTAAACCAATCTGACATATTATGAGCCTGGGGTAGTCTTCTACATTCTGACCAAGTTTGGTTCAAATCGGACCACAATATCATATAGCTGTTTTAGGAACAATCGATCGAACTATGCAATTATGCCGCGTGTTTTTTTTTTGTGAGGTTGATTTAGTTTTTTTTGATTTAACCTTCTTAGGCGGATCCGGGCGGGTACAAAACCATATATATTTATAAAAAGAAATCAATTCTGAAGCGTTTTTTAGCTATCGTAACTTAATGCATTTTAATTTATGAGACTTTTCGTCTACCAAAGTTCAAAAATAGTCTCTGAACTCTGAAAATTAATCTAAACTTCCAACTATATTTTATTATTCGGGGAGAGTGGAGCTCGCGCCTGCGAAGTTGGTGATTAGAGATGGGGTTAAATTAAATTATCTTTACTTTTACTAAAATGTACAATTATTAAAATAGGCTAAGTCCCAAAATAGTAGATTTTGTAGTAACAAATGCTACTACGTAAGAGCAACTGGCTGATATGCAATTTACCGTATGTTACTTTACAAAAACCAAAATAAATTTCGCTGGATTCAATTGTGGTAATGGTTTTTTTTTTAAACATCTTTAAAAATATGTACCGAATCATATTCAAAAGTAAAACTTTCCGGCACTCCCCGCCATTTTTTCTAAAGTCAACCGAAAGTTCAGAAAACAGCCCCAAAAAAAGGTGCAAAAGAAAAAAAATATTTCTCCTTAAAATTTTTTTTTTTTATATGCATTTAGTTTAAAAGATAGGCCAGTTAATATAGATAAGCTTAATACAAAGACTAAGCTCAATTCAAAGGTAGACTACGCCAAACTTGCCCTTTTAAAGCGTAAAATTTCTCACTTGGCATTTTTTGGAAACATTTTTTGACTTTGACGAGCTCCACAACCTACAACAAAATTTTTAAAAAACATATACATTCTGCATAAAATACTTCAACCATTTCTTAGTTCAAAAATATAATCATTTTTCTCAAACGGAACAACTCGAAAAATGAGTTTTGCCACGAGTTTTCGGGAAACGAGCCACAGTGCGACGTTGCTGCCAGTTGAAAGGAGCAAAAGCAATGCAAACTTGTCGGCAAGTTTTGCAAGCGACTTGCCACCGGGTTACAAGTCCACTTATTTTTATATTCTACTCCTCTTCACGTTCTTCTGTTTGTTAAGGTCTCACGGGTAATATTCCAACCAGATAGCCAACAACTGGGGCAAATCTTTCTGCATCAACATAAAGCGCGTTGTTCTCAAGGCTTTTTATAAGTTTTGCTTTATGTATAAACTGATACTGATAGTAAACCCTTTTTTTTTGCACAAAAAAGAAGCCAATCAAGTTCAAGCTCAGCTAATTATCACACTGAGAGTAAGCAATCTTTCAGCTTCTCCACAATTTGAGCTTAAATTTATCACATAACTTTAGTTTTGTATAAGCTCAAAAGCTTTGAGTCTTAATATATCTTAAGATTGGATGATCTTAGTCTCAGTCATATGATTTTTAAATATTGTATAGCTAATTTTCTTTTGAATAATAATTAAAAAATAAAGCTTCTGGAAAACTCTATTCAGTTACATATCATAATTTTTTAGACCCCGTACTTTAAAAAAGTATAGGGGTCTATTAGGCGTGGCAGACCTCATAAAGTATATATTTTCTTGATCAGCATCAACAGCCGAGTGGATATAGCCATTTCCGTCTGTCCGTCTGTATTGACGCCTAGATCTCAGAGACTATAAGATATAGAGACTCCAAACTTGGTATATAGGTTCGTCTTTATTGCACGGAGATCGAGTTTGTTTTAGATTTTGGATCGCACCACTATCTTATAGCTGCCATAGGAACGATCAATCGACAATCAAGTCTTAGTATGAAACACTTCTTTTGTTGTTTGAGATATCTGAACCAAACCAACAGAATATGCATATGGGATGGTTTCATTCATCCTGACATAATTTTTTTGAAATCGGACCACTCTATCTTATAGCTGACCTAGGAACGATCAGTCGAAAATTCAGTCGAAGTATAAAACACTTTTTTGTTGTTTGAGATATCTAAACCAAACCGACAAAATATGCATATGGAATGGTTCCAAACATCCTGGCTTAATTTTGTTGAAATCGGACCACTATATCTTATAGCTGTCCTAGGAACGATCAGTCGAAAATCAAGTCGAAGTATGAAACACTTTTTTGTTGTTTGAGATATCTGAACCAAACCGACAGAATATGCATATGGAATGGTTCCAAACATCCTGGCTTAATTTGGTTGAAATCTGACCACTATATCTAATAGCTGGAACGATCAGTCGAAAATCAAGTCTTGGTATCAACAACTTTTTTGTTGTTTGAGATATCTAAACCAAACCGACAGAATATGCATATGGGATGCTCCCATATATCTTTACTAAATTTTGTTGATATCAGACCACTATATCATTTAGATGCCGCAGGAACGATTGATCGAAAATATAGATTTTATCTTAAGCTGTGTTTGATTTTCCATAGTAAGTACGGGGTCGAGCTTGCTCGACTGTAGCACCGTCGACTAGAGTTTGAATGTACGGGGTCGAGCTTGCTCGACTGTAGCACCGTCGACTAGTTTTTTTTAAAATTACATTACCTTGTTATTAAACTAGGACTTGATCAAATCTTTTGTTTTATCTCAGCTTGACAAATGCGTTTCTAAGACGTGCCTTTTTAGATAAATTAGATGAAACCATACTAAATCAAAATATGCGATTAATATGCAGTAAATACTAATTCTTGAAAACCCATTTGTTCATGCCCAAAAGTGGACTGTAGATCCACAGGCTGGTTCGTCTCCGGCTCGAAGGACCACCAAAATGATTGTAGAGGGGTGGAAAACTTCCTTCTTGGTGAGGGCAGCCAAATTAAACACTTAGCGTTTCACGTTATAAAAACTTCACTTTATTTGACGACGCGTGTGCGCGATTTCATGTGCGTTTCTAAACTAAACTTAACTAGACTTCATGTAATATTACAACTATGCTTAAGGCTATGTTATGCTAAGAAATGTTGCAATAAAAATAATGTTGCCAGCATTTGGAGAGTTGGTTGTGGGACGAAGGACTTTGTTCGCTGCCTACTTTTGGGCATGAACATACCGCCCCCCTTGCAGTATCCTGCAAGAAAAACAGACGCCAGTCTCACTGGTGGGCACAAGCCCCGGAGAAAATCCACCCAAAGACGGTGTTCTGGGCGATTGGTGATCCTGCTCGGCTCGGCTGGAATCCCGGGAGCATGATCTCCGAGTAGAGATCCGCCCCTAGCACGATGTGGATTGTGCTCGGACGGAACCAAAAATCGTCTGCCAGGCGAAGATTGGCCTCGTTGCCGCAAAGTCGTTCCGCTATATTCTTTGTTGGTGTCCGGTACTGCGTCGGAAGCAGCTGGAAAATGACTTCCCGTTGAAAGTCGGACACTTTGGATTTGACGATCACCGAGCAAGCTCTTTCGGTACCGACGCGGGAGACGGAAAGCCCGAAGGCCGTTGCCAAAGATGCGTCGATACGACTGACGGGACAGCATGGATCGATAATCGCTCGAGTCTCGAAAGATTTCTTGCCGGTGTCGAACGTGATGAGGGCCGTTGGGAGGACTGTCGTCTTTTGCTGCTCCAGGATAGACGTGAGAGAGAGTGTCGGGATGGTCCGAGATGGAGTGCGAGCTGCTGCTGATGGAGAGCGGGATCTCACTCGCTGACGGATCGGGGAGCCTTGCCTTGACTCGTGCATGTGCAGCAACGTGTGGTGGTCCCGCTGACACACACGGCATTTGTCCTGGCGTCGACAACCCTCTCCGGAGTGCTGGTGGGCCAAACACTTGGGACAGTATTTGTTCACCAACACTGCCCTGAGCCGCTTCTCCGCTGTTAGCCGCATGAAGCGCTGACATTTCCGCAATGCGTGGACTCCTCGGCAGACTCGGCATCGGAACGACGCGGTTCCTCGTGGACGTCTGCCCTGTGTCGCTTGTGGACGCGGTGCCATTGCGTGTTGTACTGAAATGAAGCGGATGCGGAAATTAATAATGGAAATGGATTATTGTCGTTTTGGAGACGGAACGTCCGTCTCTGGAGGCAGCAAAATTAACTTTGCAATTGGTCGTTTAACTACACCTCGGGTCGTTAAGACATCGACCACTCGCACTCTTTGATCTGCGCCAGGATACGTGTTTTGAACGCGCCCGAGCCGCCACTCGTTGACTGGGAGATTATCTTCTTTAATAATGACCAAGTCATTGGATTGAAGGTCTCGCGTTGGTAGTTGCCATTTATGCCGTTTGTGCAATTCCTTGAGGTATTCGTCTTTCCAACGGAGACAGAACTGTTGGTGGAGAGCCTTCACACGCTGCCAACGATTAATAATTGAGATGGCGTTTTCTTTTATTTCCGGCTCGGCTAAGGAAAGAAGTGGACCACCGACAAGAAAATGACCTGGGCTCAGCGCCAATAGATCAGTCGGGTCTTCTGACATGGGGGAAATAGGCCTGGAGTTTAAGCATGCCTCGATCTTAGCGAGCAGAGTCGAGAGCTCCTCAAAGGTGTGCTTTAAAGTGGACGCGGATTTGAAAAAGAGCGTTTTAAAGCTCTTAACGCCAGCTTCCCAGAGGCCCCCCATATGGGGCGCACTGGGGGGATTGAAATGCCAAGATAACTTCTGGTGGCTATATTTGCACAGGATGAGCTTTTTTGTAGCCTCCAAAAAATCTTGTGAAAGAATTTTTGCAGCTCCGACGAACGTCTTGCCGTTGTCAGAGTACAAAGTGGATGGACAACCACGTCTGGCTGCGAACCGTGCAAAGGCTGCCAGGAACTTTTCCGTGGTGAGATCTGAAGTTGCCTCCAGATGGATCGCCTTGGTGCTGAAGCACACAAAGACGCACACGTACCCTTTGGTTATAAGGCACGCACGACCAGTATAATTCTTCACGTCGAATGGGCCGGCAAAGTCGACACCTGTATGAGTGAATGGTCGGGAAAAGGAAGTTCGCTCTACAGGTAGAGCTCCCATAAGCTGAGTCTGCAGCTGTTTCTTGTGGAGGATGCAGATTTTGCAGGAGTGGATGACAGTTTTAACCAACACTTTGAGCTTTGGAATCCAGTATTTTGAGCGTACCAGACGTACAACTAACTGGTTACCTCCATGTAGGGAGATATGGTGCGTGAAATTCACCAGGAGGCGTGAATATGGACATGCATATGGGAGTATGATGGGATGCCGTTCGTCGTAGCTCAGCATGTCAGATGCTCTTATGCGCCCACATGCTCGGAGGACTCCCCTTTTGTCCAGAAACGGGTTCAAGTTTAGGAGACTGCTTGATCGCAGGACCGGTTTCTTTTGGGACAGACATGTGTACTCAGCTGAGTACTCATGCCTTTGGGTGAGAATGACGAGCCGTTCTTGAACGGCAGAAAGCTCTGTGTGGTCAGGGTCGACTAGAATGGATGTAGGAATTTTTCTGCAAATATCTATGAAGCGGAATACGTATGCCATCACTCGCAAAGCTCTCTGGAACTTGGAAAATCTTTCAAGAAGTGTGAAAGTGGGAGACGCTACTGCGATATGGACTTTTATAGGGCGTTGCTCAATAGTTGTATCTAACGAGATATCAACTGAAGTCGGCCATTGGTTTTGCTCAAGTTGCAACCAATCTGGCCCGTGCCACCACAGATCACTATCTAGAAGTTCACATGGGGAGACACCTCTGCTTGCCAGGTCCGCTGGATTGTACTCGGATCGTACATGGGCCCATTTCTTGGAGTCAGTGACTTGGGTAATCTTCGTCACTCTATTGGCGACGAACGTGGTCCAACTGCATGGAAGCTTGTTGAGCCAGGCTAATACTATAGTCGAATCCGTCCAATAGTATCGTTCACATTGTGGAATCGGTAGCTGTGGCAAAATTGCTGCTGACAATTCTGCCAATAGCATGGCACCGCACAACTCGAGCCTCGGTAAGGAAACCGTTTTTATAGGAGCGACTCTCGTTTTTGCGGTCAGAAGATACCTTCCCATTTGTCTCTGTGCGCACATAAATAGCAGCGCCGTATGCGCGTTGCGACGCGTCACAGAAACCGTGGATTTGGGTGAGCCCTTTTGGACTGAACTCCACCCATCTGGGAATGCGAACTTCGCCAAGGTGTGAATAATGGCTCACAAAGTCGTGCCACTTTTTAGTCAGGTCATCAGGAAGCATATCATCCCAACCTAATTCTTGGAGCCAGATTTCCTGCATGAAAATCTTGGCTTGAATGATAAATGGTGCTAACCATCCTGCTGGATCGAAAAGCTTGGCAATCTGAGAGAGAACTTGTCGTTTCGATATAGAAGCCTGGACTACGAGCTGGGCAGGAGAAAAGAAAAACTCGTCAGAGTCTGCTTTCCATCGGATTCCAAGGGTCTTAGCATCGCTGGCTTCCTCAATTTCTAAGAAATCAGATCTCAGCCGAAAATCTTTTGGAATGACCTTTAACAAGTCTCTCTCATTTGACGTCCATTTCCGTAAAGGAAAACCTGCGGATTCAAGAGCCTCACGCAGTTCGGAAATGGCTTGGATTGCATTAGATTTCGAGTCGGCTCCTGCCAACACGTCCTGACGACAGACTGGAGGCGTTGAAAACAACGCGAAGCTTTGTGGTGGTGCTGTCTGGTTTGTAGACAGCATGATGTGGAAGATAAAAATTGTCGGACACCAAAAGTGGACAGGGACTGAGTTTCATATGACCCGAAGTCCAAATACTCCTGGATCACCGAGTCGTACTGCTCTTTGAGGAGAGCGTTTTTGCTTAAACGACTCTCATTTCTAAGGAATTCAGCTAGCGCTATGGACCTTGAATGTCCCAAGTCTATGTGATCAGGATCCTTGAAAGGTAGCGTCGACAACGTCACTCTGCCGATTCGTCAGAAGCGTGTGGTCGTAGCTTTGGAATGATGCTTCTCACACAAGATGTCGGATTCCTTTACCAGTTTGACTGGTATATGCCTCCACCTCCCAAACACTCTCTTGTGAGAGACGTTTCTGCTTAATCTCGACTCTCAGGATTTAATGAAATTCGAGCTAGAGAACGACGATATGGATTTGGCACTTGCGATCTTTGAAACGGGGCCGGTGATGCGTCCAGCCGACAAATCGTTTCTTGACCAAGTGAGAGTGCCGCAAATGTTTGGATGGGAGCCTTTCAGTAAAATGGAAGGAAGGATATCAGCGCCCAAAAGCACGTCTATCTGTGAGCTCCTATAAAAATGTGGATCAGCAAACTCCAGATTTGGCAGACCTTCTAAAGCACTTTGTGGAATAGTGTAGGAGGGCAGATTTCCTGCCAGCTTTGGAAGGACGTACGCTGATGTTTCGATTTGAATTCTTGGTTTGATTGGAGAGCCAATATGGAATTGGCAAAGCTTCTGAGGCTGAGCAGCAATGGCTTCATTGAGCCCTGATACTTGAGCGTCAACTGGCTGATATGGAATTTGAATCATTTTGAATAGCCGCTCAGAAATAAAGGTTGCTTCTGAACCAGAATCGATCAGGGCTCGCGCTGTATACTTAGTGCCCCTGTGACACACATGTATGACAGCTGTTCCTAGGAGAACGCTATGCGTGCTTGCAGAAAAGTAGTTTTGAACAGTGGCTTGCGGTTGATTGGAAGACAGCATTCCTAGGAGAACGCTTGCGGCTAAAGTAGTTTAGTACTGAGTTTCAAAACTGCTGGAGTAGTGGATGCCTGCGGACGATGGAGCAAAGTATTATGACGTCCCTTGCAGGTATGACAGTTATGCGCACTTGTGCATTCTCTTAACTGATGCCCCCTGGCAAAACAGTTTAAGCAGAGATTGTGCTGTTTTATCGTGTTGGAACGCTCGTTAACAGTCATCTTAAGGAATTTTGGACATAAACGAATGGGGTGGTTCTCCTTGGAACACAATTTGCAAGTCTGAACCTTTGCGTTCACCTTAGCTTCAAAGGAGTTCACCTTCTAGGAAACAGGCTCCTTCCGAGCTGGTTTACCTTGAAGGTGTGAAGTTGAGGATGCGATAACGTCCTCAATTCTTTCTAGTGTGCGAGAACGCTCAACCAGGAAAGTGTTAAAATCCTCCCATGTCGGAAGATCCATTTGGTTCTGGATACTCTGTTCCCAAAGGGCTAGAGTTTGCTTTGGAAGCTTTGACGAAAACATAAAAACTAAAATGCTATTCGAGAACGGAGACTCACTGTAAACGTCGGACTGTTTCAGAGCAGTCAGGCACCCTTGGATGGTGCTCTGCATATCTTTGATTGCAGCTCCGGATTCGTGGGAAATGGATTGCACACTGAACAGTATTTTCAACTGATTCGTGACCAAAAGTCTCTTATTTTCGAAGTTGTCACTCAATGCTCTCCACGCTGACGCGAAGCCCTCATTGGTGAGCGGAGATTTGACCACGATTTTTCTTGCCTCGCCACTAGTCTTGGAAGTCAAGTGAAAAAGTTTCTCAACTGGGGTCAGACTAGGATTGTTTATATAAATCGCAGTGAAAATATCTCGGAAAGTGGGCCATTTCAGATAGTCTCCATCAAAGACTTCTGTTTCGACTGGAGGCAGACGCCAGCCTCGTGGCTGATAGGAAGCTGTCTGAGGCGGAATCTGGACTGTAGCGTTTTCAATTTGTTCGCCCAGTGATGCAGCACAACGCTCATAAACGGCATAACAGTAGGAATATTTGGCATGAATTGTGCCATAATCCGGATCATCGCTGGGCCCCGATTCAGAAAAAACTCTGGAGCAGCGTTGGAATTCTTGAGACACCCTGTCCCACATGCTCCGTATTTCTTCTAGGCGAACTTTCAATGTGTGTAGCGAAACTCCTGTGTTGGAATTGAATTGAGTCTCCAGTTGACTCATTCTATCTGTCATCGTAATAAAGTTGGCTAACGCGGACATCCTGTTGTTTTCTCTCTGCTGACTGGCGGATCGAGTGAGTCTTGTATCGGGTGGTAAAAGTGTCTTCTCTGGCACGTTCTTCTCCTTAGATGCGCTCGAACTGGCACGCGGTTCCTTTTCGTCACCTGGCATAATAGGCCTTCAAAAGAATCGACGAATAGACTCGAAAGTGATAAAAAACTCGAGGATGCAAGTGGAATTACAGGAAACGATAATGGAGCGTGCCCAGCGGAGACCCAATTTTTTTGAATATTTACTAATATTTTTTTATCGATACCTTTACTTTTTTTTATTTTTGTAAGAGACGACAAAAATAAAAAATCGAACAAAAGAAATAAAGTAAAGGAATTAGTGGAAATGGATGCGTCTGCAGTGGAAACGTGACAACGATATTGAGACGAGGAGTAAATATATTTCTGTTCGGGTGACAACAAATATATATATTTCTTGATAAAATTCGAATATTAAAAAAAATAAATAAAATAAATATTTTGCTCACAAAAATAAGGAAAAATATCGAATAAGTGGAAGTGGATGCATCCGCAGTGGAAACTCTTTAATATTCGGATAATGTGTGCAAGGAAAAAATAACTGGAATTATTGAATGATAATTCGAATAAAAAATATCCAATGTAATTATCACTCAATATATCCAACTATCGATAAACGTGGATGTGTATTATCGAAGTTGGCTGCAACACGTTAACACTGCGAAGAAAAAAAAATAATATCACTCTTCTTAATTTTATTTAAGAACAATATTATTATTTTGAACAGCGTGAAATAATCGCCACAAGTGTCACTCAGTACTGTGCAAAGAAAAAAGGAAAAAAAATGTTTCACTTTCATTCGTTCCCAGATCGTGAAGTTGTAACCCAAGTGATATCGGTTATCGGATATGTATGTACATAAGTCTCATCAATGCAAACAAAAGGTAAATAAATAATTTCCAAAAAGAGAAAATAATAGTTTATTGTTGAATAGGAATGTGTTTGTGTTGTGAAATATAAAAATTCCGCTGTAGTGACAATCAAAAAAAGTCGATGAATTCGACGTGTGCTTGTTTAGTGTAGTGAAGATCGTCTTCGCTTGTGTGTGTAAATATGTATGTTTGCTTTTGTTGCGGGGGTGGGTTTTGTGTTTATTTGCAATTAGAGTGCAAAACAAAATAAATCCAAAGAGATTTCCCAATAAGTTGTTATCTGTCGCTGTGATGTTGATAAATTTTGTTGTCGGGCCCAATATATAATATTTAAACGGTTTTTAGTGGATTCGACTGCATACATATGTATTTATGGGCAAAACATATGTTGAGTTAATTGCGAAGTGTCTTTGGAATTTCAATGTGATTTGTGGACAAAAATTTATATATAAAGAAATAAGTGCGTTGTGTGTTAATATATATATATAAATGTTGTGTTAGTTATTTTAAATAATTTGTGTTGGCCAGACATACACTGGCGCACATATTTATTGGCATAGCAAACATTTTGAGATTTGGGGGCTTAATTGTTACCCTATCGTTAACATATTGGTATCAAAGGAAAGGTCACTTAAATCCCGTTTGAATGATATAAAACTTTCCTTAACCCATTAAGTACCCTTCGAAAATTTCGAATTTATGTAAAAGTCAATTTTCGAAACTTTTTCCTCGATTTTTTACCAAAAAATATTTTGATGCAAAAAAATTCTTTAAACAATTTAAGGAGTGACTGCAAAAAATTTCGAATTTATGTAAAAGTCAATTTTCTAGAACTTTTTACCTCGATTTTTTACCAAAAATATTTTAGATGCAATAAAAATTCTTTCAAACAATTTACAAGGAGTGACTGCAAAAAAAAATTTTTTAAAAAATACTAGCAAAAATATTTTTGCAAATTTTTTTTTGCAGTCATTCCTAGAATTGTTTGCAAGAATTTTTTTGCCCCATTTTTGGAAAAATAGAGTTGAAAAAGTAAACCTTTTTCAAAATTCGGATATCTTAACGTGACTTCGTTATATAGTGAGCATTTTTAAGCGAATGTTACAAACTGTATGTAACTCTTGTAGTTAAATATGCAAATATGGCGGCGATCTTGAGAGCAAAGTGCAGAGGTAAGTATATTAGACCAATATGGCGCCGGAATATGGGAAGAGACGGACGAAAAAATATATATATATAGGGATATATATATTGAAAAGAACACTGGATGTGCCGGAATAATTGGCCGCAAAGATAAGTATATTTGTTGCCCAGGAGTTGCCAGTCTTGGCAATGGGCAAGTGTTAGTGTAATGGAGAAATATGACTTATCTTTCTTTGTACGTAGATTATCCACCGGTGCGAGCTGGGGCGAACTGGACTTCTCCTGTTGGACAGCGAAAGATCCGGCTCGAAGGACCAAAATGATTGTAGAGGGGTGGAAAACTTCCTTCTTGGTGAGGGCAGCCAAATTAAACACTTAGCGTTTCACGTTATAAAACTTCACTTTATTTGGCGACGCGTGTGCGCGATTTCATGTGCGTTTCTAAACTAAAACTTAACTAGACTTCATGTAATATTACAACTATGCTTAAGGCTATGTTATGCTAAGAAATGTTGCAATAAAAATAATGTTGCCAGCATTTGGAGAGTTGGTTGTGGGACGAAGGACTTTGTTCGCTGCCTACTTTTGGGCATGAACACCATTTGATTATATACTTTTTAAAATTTTTTTTTTTTTTAATTTATATCATATTATTTAAAAGAAAATACGTTCAGTTTTTTATTTAATAAACAAAGCTGACGAAGAGAAAGATAACTTAAGATTAGGAAGCTATTACATACGATTTTTCTTCAGCATTTATTTGAATGAAAAGCAAATATATTTTCCCTCATGTTAAAAAAAAAAACAATGAAAATAAATTAACATCCTGCATCATTAATTCAAATATATAAAAATTTTAGGTGAGTTTAAGCTGACTCGAGGTCTGATCAATGTCGATATGACACTATATCAGCTTACAACAACACACAAAATACTTGCAGAAAGCAAGGTGCAAGGCTCGGTATACAGCTGTCTCAAGAGACCACAAAAAAAACCTCTTTACGAGGTAAAAGTCTAGTGACGAAAACATTTTCATGCCCCAAAATTTCTGATATCCAATTTTGTGACGAATAATATTAAGTTTTACATATAAATTATTTTAAGCAAAATTTTGGCACTCGGCACATTGCGCTAAAATGTCTCAATTCTTTATACCAAATAAAACTCACTCACTGTTTTGCGCAGTGCCGAATGCAAAAATTTTGCTTAAAATAATTTATATGTAAAACTTAATATTATTCGTCACAAAATTGGATATCAGAAATTTTGGGGCATGAAAATGTTTTCGTCACTAGACTTTTACCTCGTAAAGAGGTTTTTTTTGTGGGATATCAGAAATTTTTGAATAAGACCTCAGAAATTTTGAAATTGCAACATTTTTTGACAGTATAGCTTTGTCAACTTTGATTATTGTTTGTACAAGCTAAAGCAAATTGTCTGGCAACACTGGTCCCCTTTACAAACACACATGCCCAGCGCAAAAGCTATCAGCACTCTTAAACTCTGGGTGCTATGACACAGTTGCTGCTGCTATCCTATTCCCATTCTAAGTAAAATGTATGTATTCAGCTAACAGGTAATTTCCGCATTACGCTGCAAGCAGTGCAAAAAGCCCTTCGAAATACCTTTTCAACGATATATAGATCGCATCTGTAGCTTCTATCGTTTGGATGCGGGTTTTTAAGGCGGGCGATTTCCCGCTAAACTAGCGATTTTTCGCAAAAGTCGTAGAGCAAACGTTTCTAGATTTTTGAACAGGAACAAGTCCTCATTCAAACATTTAAGCTATCCAAACAAACAAACTGGCTGCTATGACACTTTGTTGCTGCTGCCCTATTCCAATTCAAAGTAAAACGTATATATTCAGTTAATAGGTTATATCTTCCAAACCTATCGGTAAAATTTTTTGTGTCATATATCAAAAAACGCGAAATTTTACAAACTAAAACATATTGAAATTTAAAAAAAATCGTTAGCGGCGTTTTCTCAAAAACCGCCAAAATGTGGGGGAAAATACCTTATGTCACCTGTAGCAATTTACCTATGTACTTTAGAAAAAAAGTTAAAAGGTATGCATAACAGCCCTTCAAAATACCTTTTCAACGATATATAGATCGCATCTGTAGCTTTTATCGTTTGACTGCTTTAAAAAAAATGTTTCGCCTGCGGCGCTTTCATCACGCTTTACTAACCAGGATTGCATGAGCATGTTCATTGATTATAGCTTCTTTATAGGGGTCATACAATCTACCAATTGCCATAAAGAGCTCATGAACCCTTTCTGCGTGGCTCTTAAATTTCTTTTGAAATTGAAATTTGGCCAGATATCCAATGAAATGCTCGGTTTTTCTTGCAAAACGTGGAATGTGAGGATGAAAGTAGTGTTGGTAAACGTTAAATATAAATCGAAAAAAAAGAACCATGCAAAGCTCAAATCAACCCTGCAAAACTCAAAAGAACATTCAAATAGTTCATTTTGCATAAAAAGAACAAAAAAATAACTCATTTTTATTAAAATTTCAAAAAAAATTTTAAAAAAAACTATAAGAGACCCGGAAAAAATGTTTACACCTAAATTCATCATAAATCAGGCTCTAATTTTGGATTTTTTTTTTTTTTTTGGAGGTGTGCCGCATAGCTTGGACCGTTACCGAAACGAGAACAACAGCAATCGAGCTGAGTTGGCTGAATGGGAACCAATTACAGCAGCTTCCTCTGCCCAACTTTGATTGAGCTTGGGATTCTTCTGCCCCTTCCCTACCTCTACTTCTACGCCTTCCCCGCTCATCAATCAATTGGTATTGGTGATAGCCAAAAGTTGAGTGCAGACATATGACCCCGCTCACTGCGTCAGGTGGAAGCGCTTTTATAATGCTATAAAATATACACGAAACTAACCCTTCGCTCCTCTCCCCTTTCTCTGCTCTTGTCATCCAACCAAACCTTCGAGCACGCACGTAACTTTTCCTTGGAGCAATCGATGTCGATGGAACTGAAAATGCTGCAGGAGCGAATGCCATCCACTGTCAACGGCCTGTTGGCAACCTTTTTAAAGAACTCCAATCGAGAGGGTTGCCCGAAAAGTTGCACCACAGCTAAGTTATACGAAAATTTCTAGATTCAACACCAAAAATTATAATTTTTTATTCATAAACATGTTTGCTATGAAAATGTTATTGTTAATAAATGGAATTTTCTTATTTATTATCTATATTTTTGAATCTCTACAGTTACAGCGCTTCGTTTTCGACAAATTTGTCGCCTGCGTTGTAACCGCATGCTGTAATATTCTATTAATAGAAGTCTGCTAATGAGCTTCGCTAGTCGCACCCCTGGCCAAAAACCGTGGTTTGGATTTGGCAAAATCAGTGGTTCTGGCAGCCACGGGACAGACCCTCACGTGGTCAAAACCCAAATCCAGAGGCATCCGCAAACTGGTGCATTTAAATAAGTCTTGTTCGTACTCTTCTGTACCCTCCAAGAAAAGGTATGTTCGCATTGATAATATTTTTTGCTTCACGTAAAAGCTTATTTTTACTTCGATCATAGTGATCAACTTTTGCTTTATCATTCAAAGACGATAAGAGTGGCCACTACAGTTGGCACTGGGATTTATTTTCCTTATCTGGCTGGAAGAGCCCAACGAGGGTAACTTTCTCATCAGAACATTTCAACATTTCATCTATACCTCAAAAACCTGCGAGAAAAATTAAATCAAATTGAAGTGTGTGTGCATTTTGGTATAGGAGTTGGTCAAGAGAATATAATTTTGTTTATAGAAATATATTTTGTTTATCTACATTTACATATATATCAGCCAATGCAGTAAGTTCATTAAATAAGAAAATAAAGAAAAGAAAACAGCGAAAAGAAAATTCCTTTATGGGTGTGATTGCCTCAGTCAATGGAAAAAAAAATAAAAAGTTACCTATTAAAAAAAATTAAGTATAAAATTAAATACGTACGAATCAGTGAAAGTTGCATATGTTAGTAAAAGAGATAAGTCAAAGTGCTCAACAAGTGAAAAAATATAATAAAATAAAACGTACAAAAAAATAAAAATAAAAACAAGAGAAATGAAAAAAAATACCTACATAACAATTAGTACGAATTATAATACCCTACATCGGGTAACAATTTGAATTGCAACGTTCGAAGGCCTTTCACCGCATCATATTAAATTGTATGTACGTAATTCAAAACCTTTTATTAACTATCTCTTTCCTTCTTGTGTACGTGGCTGGATTTTTGATGCCTTAGCAGACTACATACTTGCATATGGCTAACACCTATACTGTAAGTTTGTGCTGGCGGTAAGAGTATCTAGCCATCGACATTTTTTTATTCGTTATGCAATTTTATAAACTGAAAAAAAAAAATAAAGCAAGAAATTTAACAGTTAACAGCTGAGCAGGTGCAATCACATGCATAAAAAACTTCACAACAATATAAAACAGTTAATAAACTTGAACAATGCTTGCTAAAAATATTCGCCAACTTGATAAATAAATAATTTAACCTATTACCATACAAATTCCTTAAAGTAAATGAGAAAGCAAATAAATTCGTGAGAAAGAATAATAATAAGTTAAGAAAAAAGATACAACGAAAAGATACAACATATTTGGAAAAATACTATGCATATGTAATAGAAAAAAAAATTTACACAAAATTTAATTAGTTAAAATATAATAAAATTTGCCATGTTGTAGATCGGAAAAAAAATTTAAAATTTACAGAAAATTAAAAAAATCTAAAATAATAGGAATTGATCATAAATAAAATTGAGCCCTGTACGAAAGCCATATGCGCGCACTGTAGGCAACCGAAAAATAGACAAAACAAAACAGAGAAAGAAAAAAAAAACAATTTAAAAATTTGCTATTACATTGCACATCCAGTAAATAATTGTCCCTCCTAATCGAAAACATTAAATTTAAATTTTATTATGCAACCCTCATTTAACTCCAGCCTTTCAAACTCAGCTGTTTCTGCCACGCTGTGTCTGCATGTGGTCCGATTTGATTATTTATATGTGCTTTGTGTGTTCTTAATTATATGTGCTTTTGTTTCGTTATGTTTTCAATGTTATTAATAAACCATAATTTTTGTCGAATCTAACCTCAATATAGTTGTGTTTCGTGGAGTATATCTAGCAAGATAAACGTGGATTATAAAAAGTGCTTATATATATTTATGTATATATTTATGTAGAGTTTAAATCATAAGCGGAAATTTGCGGTTTTTCGAAATACTCCAGTAGAAACGAGTGTGCTTTAATGCTTGAAAATTGGATTTTTCCCAGGAGTTAAATGGGGAGGGGTGGTAGGAACATGGTCATGCAAAGTTTGAAATATTTTCCTTTACATTGAAGCTTTTTAAAAAAAAATATATTTTTTTCAATGAGTCGTGAAGAAAGAGAAAAGGGGGGTCCTTTTTTTTTAGGTCCAACTAAAAAGCCGAAAAAAATATAAATTGTTATTTAGCCCAACTAAGATTCATGCCAAGTTTCAAGTCTCTAGCTATACATTACGAAATATATAAATATATTACACTTCTTTCTCATAGTCGGATGGGGAGGGGTAGGTGAAGACTTGGTCCAATTCTAAAAAAAAAAAATTCAAAATTCGATATTTTTCTAACTAGGGTTCATGCCAAATTTCAAGTTCTTAGCTTTACATTTAGAGGTATTTGCCAAAAAAACGGGAATTCCTCCCAATGTGCTTTGGTTAAGATGTATAAAAGTAATGTTTGGTTAAATATATAAGTAACGTTTTGCATTTACGTAACTTAGATTTTTTTAAATTTAATTATAACAACTATTTTTTTATTCAAGAAGTAATCCCTTGTAAAGAAGGAAATAATGCATGAAGCAAATCAGCCAAAAGAAGATTTGTTTCTTTTCCATTTAGTTTCAGGAGGGACTCTAGAAAAACTAAGTTTATGTAATCAGAGCCGTCGGACACAGCAACCCCACCCCATCCCGAAAGAGCTAGGGTATCAAAGGGTCCCGCACTGCGCTGTGGAAACAAGGTTCATGGATAGGCAGTCGTTTTTTTTAAATGCGATTCCCAACTGCAACTATTTAATGTTACCAAACAATGTTTTAAATTATTCCTGAAATATTAAGTATATTGACCATTAATATTGGAACTATCATAAATTAAAATATCTATCAATGTTTTTTCAGAAATTTTGGGATTTTAGCTTAAAGGTTTATTTAATTTAGGAGTTTAGATTACTGATTTTTATAAACTTGAATAAATATTCCTTATGTTTACGTACGATAACAACAATCTTAATACATGCTTATTATACTCTGCCCGTTTTTTCAGTAATTTATTGGATATTTATCAAGTTATGCTTTTAAATTTTAATTATGACAGTCTAAAACTAAAACCACCATCAATCTGATTTTGTCCTGGTTATGTTTGGTTTATGTTATTTCGGAGCTCACTCTCGGCCTCGGACTGAGCTTGTTCCTGGTCCTGAAAGATTTATGTGCGTAAATTTCATGGTGACGGCATCAGGTGATTTAACACTTTAAATAACTTCAAACAGTTTATAGTCCAGCTAGCCCCAACTTTCAGTTTTCTTTCCCAAAAACCAAACAAACAAACAAACGGGTGTACAAACAAACAAACAGACAGGGAAAGTTCAAAGGGGGCAGTGGGCGGTGAGTTGGCGAGGGGACAAAAGTTGTATATTTTTATTATTTTATTTTATTGCGCTTACATCTTTAAATATGTTTGCTTGCCTTGTTGCCGACGTTTTGTCCTGTGAACTGCCTCCCGTGTCCTGCCTCTTGTGTCCTGAGTGCTTCTCCAACTTGCCACCATCCATACGGGAGTTAACCTTTGGAATTGATGTGTCTTTAGGGGTCATAAAAATTACAAAAATATCTTTCGCCCTTTTGAGCCGATTGTGTGCGATTGAAAGAAGCAGAAGAAGAAGCAGCATCGGTCCCAGGTCCTTCAGATAGTCTGCGAACGATATAAATTATATTGAGCGCTTTGAATTAGTTTTTTATGTGGCACGCATGTGAGCGAGAGTGAGAAATGAAATTAGATCCGTGCTGGTTGGGGAGTGAATTTGTGCGAGCCTGTGATTCCTCGAGAAAAGTCTCTCTGATATTCAACTGATAGACGGGCCAGGAGTGTTTCACATTTTGGGATGCTTTAACTGATTCACATTGAATGTTTAGCTGCCTGGACCACAATGCACCACAATTTGCAGTGCGCTTCAAATCCTCCGGGATGGGAACGAGTGCAACTTTGCAATCGAAGCACAACAATGGCAAGCAATTACAAAAAAAACAAAATAAAGGAAGCAAGATAAATATATATATGTGAATCAGTTAAAGCATCCCAAAATGTGAAACACTCCTGGTCCGTCCATCAGTTGAATATCAGAGAGACTTTTCTCGAGGAATCACAGGCTCGCACAAATTCACTCCCCAACCAGCACGGATCTAATTTCATTTCTCACTCTCGCTCACATGCGTGCCACATAAAAATCTAGTTCAAAGCGCTCAATATAATTTATATCGTTCGCAGACTATCTGAAAGACCTGGGACCGATGCTGCTTCTTCTTCTGCTTCTTTCAATCGCACACAATCGGCTCAAAAAGGCGAAAGATATTTTTGTAAATTTTATGACCCCAAAAGACACATCAATTCCAAAGGTTAACTCCCGTATGAAGCAAGGATGGTGGCATGTTGGAGAAGCACTCAGGACACAGGAGGCAGGACACAGGAGGCAGGACACAGGAGGCAGTTCACAGGACAGAACGTCGGCAACAAGGCAAGCAAACATATTTAAAGATGTAAGCGCAATAAAATAAAATAATAAAAATACACAACTTTTGTCCCCTCGCCAACTCACCGCCCACTGCCCCCTTTGAACTTTCCCTGTCTGTCTGTTTGTTTGTTTGTTTGTACACCCGTTTGTTTGTTTGTTTGGTTTTTGGGAAAGAAAACTGAAAGTTGGGGCTAGCTGGACTATAAACTGTTTCAAGTTATTTAAAGTGTTAAATCACCTGATGCCGTCAGCATGAAATTTACGCACATAAATCTTTCAGGGCCAGGAACAAGCTCAGTCCGAGGCCGAGAGTGAGCTCCGAAATAACATAAACCAAACATAACCAGGCCCAAATCAGAACGAGGGTGGTACAAAAAGTTTTAGACTGTCATACTTAAAATGTAAAAACATAATTTGATAAATATCCAATAAATTACTGAAAAAAATGAAGAGTATAATTGGCATGTATTAAGATTGTTGTTATCGTACGTAAACATAAGGAATATTTATTCAAGTTTATAAAAGTCAGTAATCTAAACTATTAAATTAATTAAACCTTTAAGCTAAAATCCCAAAATTTCTGAAAAAACATTGATAGATATTTTAATTTATGATAGTTCCAATATTAATGGTAAATATACTTAATATTTCAGGAATAATTTAAAACATTGTTTGGTAACATTAGTTATGTTAATTGAGCAAATAGTTGCAATGTATCAGTTGGGAATCGCATTTAAGAAAACGACAGCCTTTCCATGAACCTTGTTTCCACAGCGCAGTGCGGGATCCTTTGATACCCTATCTCTTTCGGGATGGGGTGGGGTTGCTGTGTCCGACGGCTCTGATTACATAAACTTAATTTTTCTAGAGTCCCTCCTGAAACTAAATGGAAAAGAAACAAATCTTCCAAGTGAACTACTCATATAAATCAAAGGCCAATAAAAAATGAGTTTTCTTGTTCGCATAAACAAAAGTCGGCTGAATTCAATCTATGTATCTTATGGCTAATGAAATTCGCGGGATCTGAGGTGGAAATCGATCCTCGCGGTCTGTACCCACCCAGACTCCCAAAAAATATCCATCACATCAAATCCTATGCAGCCCCAATTAGACAAAAAATTTAGCCGATCATTTCAATTATCATTAATTCCGTAAATTACTTATTCATGCGCATTTAATGTAATTCTTTTGGCTGATTTGCTTCATGCATTATTTCCTTCTTTACAAGGGATTACTTCTTGAATAAAAAAATAGTTGTTATAATTAAATTTAAAAAAATCGAAGTTACTTAAATGCAAAACGTTACTTATATATTTAACCAAACATTACTTTTATACATCTTGACCAATGCACATTGGGCGGGATTCCCGTTTTTTTTGGCAAAAACCTCTAAATGTAAAGCTAAGAACTTGAAATTTGGCATGAACCCTAGCAAGAAAAATATCGAATTTTGAATTTTTTTTTTTTTGGAATTGGATCATGTCTTTACCAATCCCACCCCATCCGACTATGAGAAATAAGTGTAATATATTTATATATTTCGTAATGTATAGCTAGAGAATTGAAACTTGGCATGAATCTTAGTTAGGCTAAATAACAATTTATATTTTTTTCGGTTTTTTAGTTGGACCTAAAAAAAAGGACCCCCTTTTCCCTTTCTTCACGACTCATTAAAAAAAATAAATATTTTTTTTTAAAAAGCTTCAATGTAAAGGAAAATAATTCAAACTTTGCATGACTGCTAATCAGACTAAACAAAAATTTTTAATTTTTTTGTTTTTTCATTTGACCATGTTCCTAACACCCCTCCCCATTTAACTCCTGGGAAAAATCCAATTTTCAAGCATTAAAGCACACTCGTTTCTACTGGAGTATTTCGAAAAACCGCAAATTTCCGCTTATGATTTAAACTCTACATAAATATATATAAGCACTTTTTATAATCCAGTTTATCTTGCTAGATATACTCCACGAAACACAACTATATTGAGGTTAGATTCGACAAAAATTATGGTTCATTAATAACATTGAAAACATAACGAAACAAAAGCACATATAATTAAGAACACACAAAGCACATATAAATAATCAAATCGGACCACATGCAGACACAGAGTGGCAGAAACAGCTGAGTTTGAAAGGCTGGAGTTAAATGAGGGGAAAAAAATATTATAACCATAAAAGTATTATAAAATAGAATTTAGGGTTGTTGCCAAAAAACGGGCAATTACGCCCAATGTGCAATGTAATAGCAAATTTTTAAATTGTTTTTTTTTCTTTCTTTGTTCTGTTTTGTCTTTTTTTCGGTTGCCTACAGTGCGGGCATATGGTTTTCGTACAGGGCTCAATTTTATTTATGATCAACTCCTATTATTTTAGATTTATTTCATTTTCTGTAAATTTTTATATATTTATATATAAAATATATATAAATATAAATATATTTTATTTTATATTATATATTTTATTTTATAGTTATATATTTAAACTAATTTAATTTTATGTAAATTTTTTTTTCTATTACATATGCATAGTATTTTTCCAAATATGTTGTATCTTTTCGTTGTATCTTTTTTCTTAACTTATTATTATTCTTTCTCACGGATTTATTTGCTTTCTCATTTACTTTAAGAAATTTGTATGGTAATAGGTTTAATTATTTATTTATCAAGTTGGCGAATATTTTTAGCAAGCATTGTTGAAGTTTATTAACCGTTCTATATTGTTGTGAAGTTTTTTATGTATGTGATTGCACCTGCTCAGCTGATAACTGTTAAATTTCTTGCTTTATTTTTTTTTTTCAGTTTATAAAATTGCATAACGAATAAAAAAGTGTCGATGGCTAGATACTCTTACCGCCAGCACAAACTAACAGTATAGGTGTTAGCCATATGCAAGTATGTACTCTGCTAAGGCAGCAAAAATCCAGCCACGTACACAAGAAGGAAAGAGATAGTTAATAAAAGGTGTTGAATTACGTACATACAATTTATATGATGCTGTGAAGGCCTTCCTTCGAACGTTGCAATTCAAATTGTTACCCGATGTAGGGTATTATAATTCGTACTAATTGTTATGTAGGTATTTTTTTTCATTTCTCTTGTTTTTATTTTATTTTTTTTGTACGTTTTATTTTATTATATTTTTTTTCACTTGCTGAGCACTTTGACTTATCTCTTTTACTGACATATGCAACTTTCACTGATTCGTACGTATTTAATTTTATACTTAATTTATTTAATAGGTAATTTTTTATTTTTTTTCCATTGACTGAGGCAATCACACCCATAAAAGAATTTTCTTTTCGCTTTTTTCTTTTCTTTATTTTCTTATTTAATGAACTTACTGCATTGGCTGATATATACATGTAGATAAACAAAATATATTTCTATAAACAAAATTATATCTCTTACCAACTCCTATACCAAAATGCACACACATTTCAATTTGATTTAATTTTTCTCGCAGGTTTTTGAGGTATAGATGAAATGTTGAAATGTTCTGATGAGAAAGTAACCCTCGTTGGGCTCTTCCAGCCAGATGAGGAAAATAAATCCCAGTGCCAACTGTAGTGGCCACTCTTATCGTCTTTGAATGATAAAGCAAAAGTTGATCACTATGATCGAAGTAAAAATAAGCTTTAACGTGAAGCAAAAAATATTATCAAAGCGAACATACCTTTTCTTGGGGGGTACAGAAGAGTACGAACAAGACTTATTTAAATGCACCTGTTCACTATGGTAAAAAAGTCCGATATTTTGGCATTAACTCAAATTTTCTGTTGTTCAGTTTCTTAAAAATTTTTGTAGTTCCTTAATCGAAAAACTCCAAAGCAAACAAAAATAATTTTCTTAGATTTTTCGGGACTACCATTAATATTTTAAGCGCGCTCAAAGTCAGCTTATTGAGCGATGCCATGTGAACTGAAAAAGAGCGGGAAAACAAATTGTAACTTTCGGATCGAATTGTGTGTGTTATGTAAGCATTACAAAAAATTATAAATATGAACAAAGTTCATAAAGGTATTTAAAAAACGCTAGTAGCAAAGATTTTTAGTATTTGTGGTTTATTGTGCAATGGTCTACTGTGTTGTTCATGTGTATTTTTAGCTAAAAACTAACAAATGTGTTCCTGTTCCGTTAAGCTTTACTTTAGTACATCACAAAACAGTACGAGAGTTTTGAGTAAACGTTATTAACTTAACCATATGGAATCAGATGTGAATAATCCTTTTTGTTCGATTTTGTTCCTTTTCGTGAAAAATCGCATGTTGTAGGTGTGAATTTTGGCTGAAAAATCGGATTTTTCTCAGATTTAGATGGAGAGCGAGGTGAAAACACGGTCAAATTTAAAAACAAACTAAATTGTAAATTCTATTTAAGTCTAATCAGCAAGCATGCAAAGTTTAAAATAAATTGATTTAAGTTTAAGCTTGAAATAATTTTTTTTTCTTTTTTTTTTACATTTTTTCTTAGTCGGGGAGGAAGGTTGGGATGAAGACAAGGTCCAATTAAAAAACAAAACAAATTATATATTTTTTTAATATTATAACTAAGTTTCGTGTCAAATTTTAAGCCTCTAACTATATATTTAGATTTTATATAAATATTTTACCCTTTTTTGCATAGTCGTATGTGGGCGGGGGAGGTAAACGCGTGGTCCAAATCCGAAAAAAAAAAATTCAAAATTCTAAATTAGTCTAACTAAAGGTTATGCCAAATTTCAAGTCTCTATCTTTATATTTAGAGTTTATGCCAAAATATACGGTTTTTTTACCATAGTGCAGTTTGCGGATGCCTCCGGATTTGGGTTTTGACCACGTGAGGGTCTGTCCCGTGGCTGCCAGAACCACTGATTTTGCCAAATCCAAACCACGGTTTTTGGCCAGGGGTGCGACTAGCGAAGCTCATTAGCAGACTTCTATTAATAGAATACCATAAAAAAACCTCTTTACGAGGTAAAAGTCTAGTGACGAAAACATTTTCATGCCCCAAAATTTCTGATATCCAATTTTGTGACGAATAATATTAAGTTTTACACATAAATTATTTAAAACAAAATTTTGGCCTTCGGCACATTGCGCTACAATGTATCAATTCTTCATACCAAATAAAACTCACTCACTGTTTTGCGCAGTGCCGAATGCAAAAATTTTGTTTTAAATAATTTATCATCAGAAATTTTTGAATAAGATATCAGAAATTTTGAAATTGCAATATTTTTTGTCAACTTTGATTATTGTTTGTACAAGCTAAAACAAATTGTTTGGCGACACTGGTCCCCTTTACAAACACACATGCCCAGCGCAAAAGCTATCAGCACTCTTAAACTCTGGGTGCTATGACACTTTGCTGCTGCTGTCCTATTCCCACTCTAAGTAAAATGTATATATTCAGCTAACAAGTAATTTCCATTACGCTGCCTGAGAGCCCTTCGAAATACCTTTCCAACGATATATAGATCGCATCTGTAGCTTCTATCGTTTGGATGCTATGGGGTTTTCAATTTTAGCGGTTTTTAGCGATTTCCCGCTAAGCTAGCGATTTTTCGAAAAAGTCGTAGAGCAAACGTTTCTAGATTTTTGAACAGGAACAAGTCCTCATTCAAACATTTAAGCTTAATTAACGATTTGATCCAAACAAACAAACTGGCTGCTATGACACTTTGTTGCTGCTGCCCTATTCCAATTCAAAGTAAAACGTATATATTCAGTTAATAGGTTATATCTTCCAAACCTATTGCTAAAATTTTTTGTGTCATACATCAAAAAACGAGAAATTTTACAAGCTAAAACATATCGAAATTTAAAAAAAATCGTTAGCGGCGTTTTCTCAAAAACCGCCAAAATGTGGGGGAAAACACCTTATTTCACCTGTAGCAATTTACCTGTGTACTTTAGAAAAAAAATTAAAAGGTATGCATAACAGCCCTTCAAAATACCTTTTCAACAATATATAGATCGCATCTGTAGCTTTTATCGTTTGACTGCTATAAGGGTTTCAATTTTAGCGGTTTTTAGCAATTTCCCGCTAAGCTAGCGATTTTTCGAAAAAGTCGTAGAACAAACGTTTCTAGATTTTTTAACAGGAACAAGTCCTCATTCAAACTGTTAAGCTAAATCAACGATTTGATCCAAACAAACAGACGAACAGACAAACTGACTTTTCATCACAATTTCGAAAGGCCCCTAAAAATTTCAAAATTAATTATCTTTCGAACCAGTTGTCCGATTTCGATGATCGAGGTGTCATTCGACGCGTATTTTTTATGAGAATTGTAAAAAATTCAACGAAAATTCAAAAAGGCTCCAGCGGCCCCATTAGCTCCAATAATTTAAATTTTTTCCCTCCCACTTACACCTGTTTATCTCACGAACCAGGTGAGTTTCCAAAAGTCTTAGTATGCACATTTGTAAGTTAAGTTGATACCTTTCGATCGGTACATAGCTCGACCTGATCGGACAGTCATAGCAAATCTTCCATTCTTCCTGTGTATATATGCTAGTCGCCTTCGCACCCTTCGTGCTGCTTTCGTCACTAGCGCGGACTGCCGTCCGCAGTGATTACAGCATGCGGTTACAACGCAGGCGACAAATTTGTCGAAAACGAAGCGCTGTAACTGTAGAGATTCAAAAATATAGATAATAAATAAGAAAATTCCATTAATTAACAATAACATTTTCATAGCAAACATAGTTAAGAATAAAAAATTATAATTTTTGGTGTTGAATCTAGAAATTTTCGTATAACTTAGCTGTGGTGCAACTTTTCGGGCAACCCTCTCGAGTGGAGTTCTTTAAAAAGGTTGCCAACAGGCCGTTGACAGTGGATGGCATTCGCTCCTGCAGCATTTTCAGTTCCATCGACATCGATTGCTCCAAGGAAAAGTTACGTGCGTGCTCGAAGGTTTGGTTGGATGACAAGAGCAGAGACAGGGGAGAGGAGCGAAGGGTTAGTTTCGTGTATATTTTATGGCATTATAAAAGCGCTTCCACCTGACGCAGTGAGCGGGGTCATATGTCTGCACTCAACTTTTGGCTATCACCAATACCAAATGATTGATGAGCGGGGAAGGCGTAGAAGTAGAGGTAGGGAAGGGGCAGAAGCATCCCAAGCTCAATCAAAGTTGGGCAGAGGAAGCTGCTGTAATTGGTTGCCATTCAGCCAACTCAGCTCGATTGCTGTTGTTCTCGATTCTTTTTGTTCGACGACAACAGCGTTAAACTTTTGCAAAGCACCTGGCCTAGAAAGCAGCTGAATACGGAGGGGGAATGGGACTGGAAGGAGGGATGCAAACATTTTGTTTTAAATAATTTATATGTAAAACTTAATATTATTCGTCACAAAATTGGATATCAGAAATTTTGGGGCATGAAAATGTTTTCGTCACTAGACTTTTACCTTGTAAAGAGGTTTTTTTTAAGGGATATCAGCATTTTTAAATAAAACATCAGAAATTTTGAAATTGCAATATTTTTTGACAGTATAGCTTTGTCAACTTTGATTATTGTTTGTACAAGCTAAAGCAAATTGTCTGGCAACACTGGTCCCCTTTACAAACACACATGCCCAGCGCAAAAGCTATCAGCACTCTTAAACTCTGGGTGCTATGACACTTTGCTGCTGCTGTCCTATTCCCACTCTAAGTAAAATGTATGTATTCAGCTAACAGGTAATTTCCATTACGCTGCAAGCAGTGCCTAAAAGCCCTTCGAAATACCTTTTCAACGATATATAGATCGCATATGTAGCTTCTATCGTTTGACTGCTATAAGGGTTTCAATTTTAGCGGTTTTTAGCGATTTCCCGCTAAACTAGCTATTTTTCGAAACAGTCGTAGAACAAACGTTTATAGATTTTTGAGCAGGAACAAGTCCTAATTCAAACTTTTCAGCTAAATCAACGATTTGATCCAAACAAACAGACTGACTTTTCATCTCATTTTCGGAAGGCCCCTCAAAATTTCAATATTAATTATCTTTCGAACCAGTTGTCCGATTTCGATGATCGGGGTGTCATTCGACGCGTATTTTTGATGAAAATTGTAAAAAATTCAAAGAAAATTCAAAAAGGCTCCAACGGCCCCATTAGCTCCAATAATTTAAATTTTTTCCCTCCCACTTACACCTGTTTATCTCACGAACCAGGTGAGTTTCCAGAAGTCTTAGTATGCACATTTGTAAGTTAAAATGATACCTTTCGATCGGTATATAACTCGACCTGATCGGACAGTCATAGCAAATCTTTCATTCTTCCTGTGTATATATGCTAGTCGCCTTCGCACTCTTCGTGCTGCTTTCGTCACTAGCGCGGACTGCCGTCCGCAGTGATATCACAAAACAAACACAGAGTAACTACAACAAAAATAGCAACAACTACAAAAAAAATCAATGAAATTGCAGCTGTGTGTGTTGTTGTTTTTGTTGTTGATGGCGCGATGTCTACGTTTATGCGACTCGACGGCAATCGGCTAAAGTTTTTGGTCGCAAAGCGTTTTAGAGCTCAACAATCAAGTCAACACTGAAAACAACAAAACGTTTTTGGCCCACGGGAGAATGGGGAAGAACGGTAATGTAGAAAAGATTTAAAGTAATACGATTAGGCATCTATCCAAGTTCTTTCACTACAACTCTTCCCTTAATAAGTATACCGAAGCAATTTGAATGGTAAATTAATTTAATTAATAATTGCCAAAAAAAAATCGAATTTATTTAACAAATCTTTAGATAAGTAAATTTTATGAGAGAACACACAGAGGGAGGTATTAGCCTCACAACTATTTTTTCAATTTTGCGACCTAGAATTCTCAACTGGTTCTAGCGTCTCAAAGTTGATATCAGGCTTGTGTTGCTGGTCAAGTCAGCAAAACCTCACTGCTGATAGAGACTGGCATCTTTTGAGACAGCTGTATACCGAGCCTTGCACCTTGCTTTCTGCAAGTATTTTGTGTGTTGTTGTTGTTGATATAGTGTCATATCGACATTGATCAGACCTCGAGTCAGCTTAAACTCACCTACAATTTGTATATATTTTAATTAATGATGCAGGATGCTTATTTATTTTCTTTGTTTTTTTTTTACACGAGGGAAAATATATTTGCATTTCATTCGAATGAATGCTGGAGAAAAATCGTATGCAATAGCTTCCTAATCTAAAGTTATCTTTCTCTTCGTCAGCTTTGTTTATTAAAAAAGTAAAGGTACTGCTAAAAACTAAACGTATTTTCTTTTAAATAATATGATATAAATTTTACAAAAAAAAAAATTTAAATAGTAGATAATTAAATAGGTTTTCAAGATTTAGTTTTCACTGCATATTTATCGCATATTTTGATTTGGTATGGTTTTATCTAATTTATCTAAAAAGTCACGTCTTAGAAACGCATTTGTCAAGCTTAGAGAAAACAAAAAATATATTTTCGATCAATCGAACCTATGGCAGCTATATGATATACTGGTCTGATATCAACCAAATTAAGTCAAGATATATGGGACCATCCCATGTGCATATTGTGTGAGTTTGGCTTAGATATCTCAAACAACAAAAAAGTCTGTATACCAATACTTGATTTTCGACAAAGCGTTCCCAGGGCAGCTATAAGATAGACTGGTCCGATTTCAAAAAAGTTTTGTCAGGATGTATGGAACCATCTTATATGCAAATTCTGTTGGTTTGGTTCAGATATCTCAAACAACAAAAAAGTGTTTCATACTTCGACTTGATTTTCGACTTATCATTTCTACGGCAGCTATAAGATATAGTGGTCCGATCCAAAATCTAAAACAAACTCGATCTACGTACAATAAAGAAAAACCTACATACCAAGTTTGGAGTCTCTATATCTGATAGTCTCTGAGATCTAGGCGTCAATACAGACGGACATGGCTATATCGACTCGGCTGTTGATGCTGATCAAGAATATATATACTTTATGGGGTCTGCCACACCTAATAGACCGATATAATTTTGTACGGGGTCTAAAAAATTATGATATGTAACTGAATAGAGTTTTCCAGAAGCTTTCTTTTTTAATTATTATTAGAAAGAAAATTAGCTTTACAAAATTTAAATATCATATGACTGAGACTGAGATTAACCAATCTTAAGATATATTAAGACTTAAAGCTTTTGAGCTTATACAAAACTAAAGTTATATGATAAATTTAAGCTCAAATTGTGGAGAAGCTGAAAGATTGCTTACTCTCAGTGTGATAATTAGCAGAGCTTGAACTTGATTGGCTTCTTTTTTGTGCAAAAAAAAGGGTTTACTATCAGTATCAGTTAACACATAAAGCAAAGCTTATAAAAAGCCTTGAGAACAACGCGCTTTATGTTGATGCAAAAAGATTTGCCCCAGTTGTTGGCTATCTGGTTAGAATGTTACCCGTGAGACCTTAACAAACAGAAGTACGTGAAGAGGAGTAGAATATAAAAATAAGTGGACTTGCAACCCGGAGGCAAGTTGCCTTGAAAAACTTGCCGTAAAGTTTGATATGCTTTTGCTCCTTTCAACTGGCAGCAACCTCGGTAACTGGCAATGCTACTGCTCCTCCTGTTCCCTTGGCATCTCCTCGCTCTAACTTACCTCATTCTTCGTTCCTCGTTCCTCGTGCTGCTGCTGCTGTGCAGCAAGGTAGAACCAATAATTAAAACTACTTCAACATGCAATAAAGCAGGTTTTGAAAGCAGAAAACGAATAATAATGAATTAATTGATTACAGTTAAATGGCGCATGAGAGTGGAAATTGAAGGGTACCGAGGGGCACGGTCCGTGGCATGCCACTAATAACAAACTAAATAAAGCTCTTTGTTGAGTAGAGGCCACATCAAGGGCACATAATACAGGCAAAGCCCCAGAGCGAGCCTCAAATAATGAAAGGTATTTTCTAATATGCTCAAATACAGATCTATTTGCCACAAGCTCCAAATAAAAACCGAAACAGAACCAAAAACATACACAGCAGGAATAGAGATACAGATAGAAATGGAAATAGTAATTGAAGAGGCAGGCTAATTAAAATTTAATTGCACATCTAACCAAACAAGTTAAGCGCACAACAATTCGAACACCCTCTACTCAGGGGGAAAAAGGATGTTTAATTCTTGATTATATGTTGCGGGATCTACATATAATCAAGAATTAAACATTGTACTCTCTAATTAACTAACTAGCCGATAAATAGTTGCTCTTCTAAACTTATTGACTTTGAGCTTAAACAAGCAATACTGCTGAATTAACAGAAGTAACATTTGAAATAAAATAGAATATGTTGGATCATAATTTTCAATGTATCTTCTCAATTCCCTTAAATAGAATATGTAGTATAATAATTGTCAATATTTCTTCTCGAATCCCTTAAAGGAATTTACACAGACTCTTCATAATGTTTAGCATACTTTTAGAAATTATTTATTATTATTATTGCTTATCAAAAAAAAAAAAAAAAAAAAATTTTGAATTTATTAATATATTAATTTATGAGTATGTTGAAATTGTGTCAATGTAAATCTTTCCCAATTTTAAATGAAAAGTACATTTTCTAGTCAATTTAAAGTCAAATTTTCATGAATTTGGTAAGTAGTCAAACTTTAAAATTGTTTGTATTGTTCTCAGCATTATTGCGGGATCAATTGACTTACACAAAATATTCATTTTTTATATTATTTTGAATAAATTATAGAGTTATCTTTAAGTAATTTAAGTTAAATAAATAAATTGATATGTTCTCTATATTCTATGTTTAAAATATATGTGATTTAATTACAGATAACTGCTAAGCAATTGATAAAAAAGTGCAATTCAAATTCAGACTGCATAATTAAAGCAAATACATACCTAATCAGTCGCATGTAAAATATTTTCCTTGCTGCGATATTTAAAAATGGAAACAAATGTATAAGTTGCATTACTTATCAAAAGTTTGCAAGTCCAATTGCCAAAGTAATAATACCCAAAATATGTAAGCAGGAAAAACCAATATTAAATTTTAAATGCAATTGCATTATGCAACTGGTTAGTGGCAAGTGGCAGCGAATGCAATTCACACACCCTACTGCCTTTTGCATATATACATGTACGTTTATGCACATTTGTATATGTATGTGTGTGTTTGCCCAACAAATTTTGAAAAGGCTTTTCAACAACATTGCTGCACTTCTAGTTCATAGAAAACTGCGCCAAAAATTATTCTATACATAATTTATTTAAAATTTTGCACTAATTGCAATAGTTAATGCAGATTTCCACCGCATTTGAGTTTGTACGTGCCCCGCCGCGGCGCGCCGCCTGCTGCCAAGCCACAAAATATCTCATTTACATAAACCCGTCCGAAACCCCCGAAAAAAGAACTCTGACCAAACAGATGGAACCAAATCATGGAACACTCATGTGAATTGCATGAAGTGCCGCACGTGAACTAAACGCATCGACTTCCACAATGTGGAATCCACAATTCACTTACACATTCACATGCACCACATCCACATCCACATCCTTCTTCAGTTTGGAGCACGGCACGCGCAGCTTTCCTATTCATTTTATTGGGTATCGTGTTGTAAGAGCAACTCGTTGACAACTCCATTGGCACTTTATTAAACAACTCCACAGCCGAGAATTGAAATACTACAAAACAATGTCTTGTGCAACTGGTGAATTTATTCTGCTTTTGGAATTGAATATTTAAGCTCAAATTGTTTAGCTGATAATCGGCTTCATTGTAAAAATTAAAAATACACTTAAAAATACAAATATAAATATTGAAGTTCTTAATTAAGTTGAATTTATGCAAAAGTATATATTGTCAATCAGTTGTAAAATTTAATTTTTTTATACGTTTATTTTTATTACAGAAAATATATTTTTTACTTGACATTCTTATTTGTAACTAAGCACATTGTGCATGAATATATATTCAGGGTGCGGCAGTTAAATCCAGACAAATTAAACTTTGTTTTAAAATGTAATTTATTGACACAAAGTACAAATGTAAAAGGAAATGTTTTTAGGTCCAGGGTGTTCCGAAATCAGCTCGTGAGTTCTTTCAACGACCGCCGGAGTTCGAGACACCCGTTCCCTCGAATGGGAACTCCTCGCCGGGTTAGCGAAACCTTTCTCGGACGTATCCGAAGCATTGTATTTCGCTACAAAATCGTAAACTTTCGATCTCGAGCTCCCGAAGGTTCGAATGATCGCGGTCGCTGAACGTCCAGCGCGAAGGCTTTCAATTATCGCGGCTCGCTGATTGTACTCCGCACTTGTACGTAACATCTTGGCAATTTTAAGGTTATGACTGTTTACTAGACGCCAATGACTTTCTAGAACCTCAATCGCAGCCTCTGACTGAACGACTAAATGGCGGGAAATTCAAATTAATATTTGTCCAGATTCAACTGCCACACCCTGTATATACATATATATAAATCTCTGTGTTTAACTGACTCACTGAATGAGAATCAACGTGTACCAGGTTTTAAGTAAACAAAATCTTTACAATAATTGAAAACCAGGGACCGTAGCACATACAATTTTTTTTTCATTAAATTACAAAATAAGAGTTATTTGCTGATTCTTATAAAAAAAAAATAATTTTAATTATTAAAATTAATTTATATGATAAAAATAATTATTATTTTTAAATTTTTTTATAAAAATTTAACCCTAACTCTTATTTTTGTGCTTCAAATTATTTGAAACTCATAACTATTATTTGCAGTCCCTTACTTTTACTTTGTAGCGCAGTGAGATATTAGCATAGAAAATAGTTTCAAATAATAAAAACGATTGTGAGAAGTACGCAAAATGCATTTGATGAATAATTTAGATTATTTCTTCAGAAAGTTGCGGACACTTTATTTGACATATCAAAAGCCTTTAAAATGGTTGTCTGCGTTGGGGGCAGATTGAGGACTGAGAACCCATGATTCCCCATTTAAATCGTATGGCTCTTGGTCCCTTTTTGGACCGTTTGGCGTTGGGGTTGGGGTTGGGGTTCAGGTTTCGTATAAGGTTTGAGTTGGGGTTTTTTAGCAATTCCACAAACAGGCACGCCTCGAAATGCAGCGACAAAATTGAAAATGCCGCCACGCCCAAAGCATTGCATTGCCTCATGGTGTTGCACAGCCCCCAATAAATTCAACGATTTGCTGGTGCGTAAATCTGCAAGCAAAGCAACGCCACTTAACACAACAACAAAAGCAACAACAACAAAGAGAGACCAACTACGTTGACGTCCTTTTCCTCGACCTCGTCGTGGTCCAAAGCAGCTGTTCGTGTGCTAGCTCAAAGGATTTGTGCGGGATTTGGGCATAACGACAAAAACGAAGCACAGCCAAAAACAAAAGCGAACTTTGAAATTAAATTTAACCCGTGGCCATATAAGCTTCCTAGACATGGAGATGGAAACGGAGACGATGGAAATGAATCTAAAGCTGCAGCAGGAGCTGGTGTGAGGAACAATATTTGTTCCCCACAACATGCTAGTTAACTACGCCCATGGGCCGCGCAGTTATATGCAGAAAACTGCATAGCAACAAGAATCGGAGTTGTTCCCCCACAACGATTCTTGTCAGCTACGCTCATGGGCTGCGCACAGTTAACTCAGATCAAGCTGAGCGCAGGCACCGTTAGCCTGACGAGTAGTGAGCGAGCATCGTTGAGTGAGCAGTGAGCGCATGTGCCGTTAGTCCTACGGCTTGGGCCTATAAAAGCGCAGGCACTCGCTGACTCAGGAGTTCAGTCGAGTTTGAGAGTCGCGAGGGTACACATCGGGTAAGAATCATCAAGTCATCAGTCCTTGCTATCGCAGGACATTCGCCGATCCTTGTTGCCGCAGGATCAACTCAGCAGTCCTTGCTCTGGCAGGACATTCAGCGATCCTTGCTGCCGCAGGATCAACTCAGCAGTCCTTGCTCTGGCAGGACATTCAGCGATCCTTGCTGCCGCAGGATCAACTCAGCAGTCCTTGCTCTGGCAGTACATTCAGCGATCCTTGCTGCCGCAGGATCAACTCAGCAGTCCTTGCTTTGGCAGGACATCCAGCGATCCTTGCTGCCGCAGGATCAACTCAGCAGTCCTTGCTCTGGCAGGACATCTCAGCGATCCTTGCTGCCGCAGGATTTACTCAGCAGCCCTTGCTCTGGCAGGACATCCAGCGATCCTTGCTGCCGCAGGATTAACTCAGCAGTCCTTGCTCTGGCAGGACATTCAGCGATCCTTGCTGCCGCAGGATTAACTCAGCAGTCCTTGCTCTGGCAGGACATTCAGCGATCCTTGCTGCCGCAGGATTAACTCAGCAGTCCTTGCTCTGGCAGGACATTCAGCGATCCTTGCTGCCGCAGGATTAACTCAGCAGTCCTTGCTCTAGCAGGACATCCGGTCATCAATCCTCGCTGACGCAGGACCCTTTCATCAGCCGATCACGAGACGAGAGAAGCCGTCGAACTTGCAGGGAAGGATCCCGGAGGACGACAACGAGGACAAGCAGCCAATCAACAACAACCCAGCTAATCCTTATAAATAAGACTAAAGTTTAAGAGTCGGCCAGGAGCCGCACAATAAAAACCATTGAATTTGAATTCTGTTTGAGTTATTATTTATTTCGCAAAGGACTGCAACTATAAATTCGTTGCACGAGCCTGATATCGCCGACCGAGTTAGCCCGGCCTAAAGGATCGTTACACTGGTACAAGAAGCAATTTTATATAGGTTTTTTTTTTTGGGTAACAAGTTATTTACCAAATTTCATAGAATTTCAATTTTATAATGAACACGCTCCATTCCTCGACTTGGATTCGGCTCTGTCCGGCTTTATTGAAACAGTGCCAAATTGATTTGTGAGATAATACCAAAATATCAACCCACACAGCAACACATTCGTAGCAAAGTATAACTAGACGAGACACACATTCAGTGCATACTCACAATCACAAACACTCGACAACCCACTAGAGATGACCCTACAAATCACTGCAATATTTCTAGGATTAACTCAGGAAAGTGCTGCCAGACATGTTGGTAAACATGGATTTAGATATTCTGTGAGCAATTAAAACCAAGACAAATAAACCTACCTACAAAATATTGTGAAAAAAAAATATTTTTTATTTCCCTAAATGTTTTTATTTATTTTTATGAATAATGATTAAATTTATATTTTCCACTATAAAAAATATAGAAAGATTGACAAAAAGAATCATTTCATATAGAAAATTAAATTACTGTAGGTTTATTAAATTAAAAAAAATAATTTTTAAAAGAATTTTGTTAGCATTATTCACAATATTAAATAGTTCTGGCTAAGATGTTATATTTTGGATGTAATTTTCTACATCTATTTATCGGATATATATCCATGATCGCACAAAAAAGTGCGGTCATAATTTTACTTTTCTGGAAAATAACAGTGATAGCATTTTTCATATTAAGCACTCCCAAACAAAGAACAACAGTTTATATAGAAATACATAATACTATTTATTTATTTAATCAATTCCTATTTAAATGGAATTTTTTAAAAATCATGATAAGACTGAATCTATTGTGACATTTAATGCAAATGTCTGGCGATGTTCTAAATCGCATTTTAGATTATCTGAAAGAAAAGAAATCATTGCGATTTGGTGGAAATCACTTGCAATTGCACACAAAGAATTGGCAAGACTAATCACAGTTCAACGAATATCACATTCTACACACAAATCACACTTAAAGTTGTAACAAGCACACACACACATACATATGCTTATATAAATATATACGCTCACATATACATATGCAAACTTTTGCCATCAGTTGTCTCATATCTAATCCGGCACACCTGGAAACGCACTCACGACTCGGAATTTGGATCCTTTACGCCATTCTCACTGTGTGTAGGTCTATGTGTGGGTGTAGGTCTGAGTATGTGTGAGCTGTTCTGTCTGCCGCTTTCTATTTTGATTCCGATCCGAGTGATAGATGTACACAATTTTGGCCATTTGCATACGCAGATAAACCGAAGCGTAGGGCAGTAAAAAAGAAGGGCGGAAGGAAGGGGTAAAGGTAGAGGAGACGGGGGCAGGGGGAAGATAAGTTGAAACCAGCAAAATGATTTTCATTTCAATTATTTATTGATTGATTTGCAATTTGTAACCGACCAAAAGCTGCACACCTACACATATGTGTGTACATATCAATCGACTTGCCGAGAATTGATGGACTGGGCGTTGAGTGTGTGTGTAGATTGTGCATCTGTGTTTGCGGCGATGCGCATATTTAATTGAAAATGTTACCGCATTTATGAAATTGTCAATATGCAATGCAAACACACACTCAGGCACACCACATCCCACACACACAATAGCACAGATGCAGGTGTTGAAGACACACATTTGACATATTTACATACAATTAGTTTGTGAAATGTAAATTCAAAATACACACCACAAAAAACACAAACAAAAAGTTTGTAAAGTTAAATGAGAATAAAAAGAAATACATATCGTTACGACTGACAAATGCCCAACAACATGAACAACAACAAAAATTTCCTCGGACTTCCCTAACTCGAATTTTCTCTAACTCGAACAAAATCGAGTGGTTCTGTAAGTGCTTTTGTAAGTCGAATTTTTCGGAATAATCCCCAATAAAGTTTGAATTTTTTTCGTTTCTGTTTTATGCTTTTGTTACCGGCTCGTTTGGATACGTAACATTGATGTACATTAACATATGGTGATGGTATATCCCATAAAAAAACCTCTTTACGAGGTAAAAGTCTAGTGACGAAAACAGTTTCATGCCCCAAAATTTCTGATATCAAATTTTGTGACGAATAATATTAAGTTTTACATATATTTTTATATACAAAATTTTGGAACTCGGCACATTGGCTACAATGTCTCAATTCTTCATACCAAATAAAACTCACTGTTTTGCGCAGTGCCGACTGCAAAAATGTTGTATAAAAAAAAAAATAAAACTAATATTATTCGTCACAAAATTGGATATCACAAATTTGGGGCATGAAACTGTTTTCGTCACTAGACTTTTACCTCGTTAAGAGGTTTTATATGGGATATCAAAAATTTTTGAATAGGACATCAGATATACATATGATATTGCAATATTTTTTGACAGTATAACTTTGTCAACTTTGGCCAACAACACTGGCCCCCTTTACAAACACACATGCCCAGTGCAAAAGCTATCAGCACTCTCAAACTCTGGCTGCTATGACACTTTTCTGCTGTTTATATATGGCTGCTACGACACTCAGTTGCTGTTTATATATTTCAGTTCACATAATTAGAAAACTGGTAATATCTTCCAAACCAATCAACAAAACTTTATGTATATCAAGAAAAGCGAAATTTTAAAAGCTCAAACATATTGAAAATTAAAAAAAATCGTTAGCGGCGTTTTCTCAAAAGCCACCATAATATGGAAAAATTACCTTATTGCACCTGTAGCTTTTTACCTGTGTACTTTAGAAAAAAAGGTATGCTAAAGAGCCCTTCAAAATACCTTTCCAACGACATATAGATCATATCTGTAGCTTCTATGGTTTAATTTTAGCGGTTTTTAGCGATTTCCCGCTAAACTAGCCATTAATCGAAAAAGTCGTTGAACAAACGTTTATAGATTTTTGAGCAGGAACAAGTCCTCTTTCAAACTGTTAAGCTAAATCAACGATTTGATCCAAACAAACAGACGAACAGACAGACTGACTTCTCATCTCATTTTCGGAACGCCCCTAAAAATTTCAAAATTAATTATTTTTCGAAGCAGTTGTCCGATTTCGATGATCGAGGTTTCATTCGACGCGTATTTTTGATGAGAATTGTAAAAAATTCAACGAATTTTCAAAAAGGCTCCAACGGCCCCATTAGATCCAATCATTTAAATTTTGCACCTCCCACTTACACCTGTTTATCTCACGAACCAGGTGAGTTTCCAAAAGTATTAGTATGCACATTTGTAAACTGATACCTTTCTATCGGTATATAACTCGACCTGATCGGACAGTCATCATTTTCCATTCTTCCCGTGTATATATGCTAGTCGCCTTCGCACCCTTCGTGCTGCTTTCGTCACTAGCGCGGACTGCCGTCCGCAGTGATGATAGAATATTGCATCAACAAATACTTAAGGTTATGAAATTGCTTTTGGAATGATGTTCTTAATGTACTTCTTTGTCGGCGCATCAGTGCAAGATTATTTACCATGGCACTATCACGTGTATTAAAAGGGTTATCGCTTAAAGAAATATTAAAACTTATTAGTTAAGGAATTCGAAAGTGGACCAAAAAAATGTAAGTGGCTCAAAAATATACAGGCCTGTTCCGGTTTTCACTTTCGGTAAGATTTTGCGGAAGTGAATTTCTTTAACCTACTCTAATATCATTTCGGCGAAGCTCTACGGATTTATTTCACTTTGAGGTGATGAGTTTAAGTCCGATAAAGTGAAAAACGAGCATTTTTAAATACTTAGCCTTAATGGAAAGTGAATAAATGCATTTCACTTAATGCTATAAAATAAAAAGTGAAAACCGGAACAGGCCTGATAGTATCTTACAGAAAACAGTTTTTATTATTTAAAAAAAAGGAAAATTAATTATGATGTCTTTACATCGGGAATTTCTTCTGGATACAGCAAAATAACGAAAAATTCAATTTTTAAGAATATTGACAGGTCTTGAACAAGCTGGAATCTGTTTTTGTTGATAATAACAAGAAAAGTTTTCAATTTGAAATGTATTTATGAATGCATGAATTTTTAGTTTCTTTTAATAAACTAAAAAAAAATTCCCTAACTCGAAGTGGTCCGGTAGCTCAGTGGTAAGAGTCGCCGACCTGTCACATAAGTAGAACTTCCAGTTTAAAAAATAAACTGGGTTCGATTCCCCCCGTCAATGAAGTCAAACATGTGTTTTTAAATTGTTCGGAATGAAACGCAAAAATATATATTCCCGTAAAAAAAAAAAAAAAAAAGAAAAAAATTTATGAATGAATGAAATTGTAGACTTTAAAAAAAATAATTCCCTAAGTCGAAGTCTCCCTAAGTCGAACTTCTTCTTTGGATAATGGTGATTCGAGTTAGGGAAGTTCGACTGTATAAGCATAGATTGTTTTCCTTCAATTAGCATGTTTTTCTTAATCCCATAGAATTTTATTCGAATCTTTAATGCCATTCTTAAGAAAACTACGTTAAGTGCCCATTTCAAAGTCAATTTAAATATAGCCAGATGATAATTCATTTGATTGACATCTGGTCAATTATTCTCAATATAAGAAAAGAATTATGGTATTTTAGCCATGGGATATTTTAGCAAAATAACGAGAACAGCATTGTTTTCTCAATAATGTTGTAAAAATTATTCACTTCTAATATGACCTTTTTTTATTTTTATAGTTCAGGGTGAGCCAATAGAAGTTACCCTATTGGAAGATGCTCTTATTTTTGCAAATGGCCGTCAATGTCAAATCTGTTTTGACATTCGTGGACTAGACAGATGTAAAATACAAATCGACCTGTCATGAATCGGCTTACTCAGCAAGAATGCAGAATAATTGTAATAACGTAACTTATAAAAAAAACGAGTTAAAAGCAATACATAGAGGCGCCAATAAAGCATTTTTGTGAGCGCAAATGCTTTATATGCAATGGAACCCCAGAGCCTTCGGCAAAAGCCGAACGCTCTTTTCAATAAAACCCCAGACAGTGTTGCCAAATTAGTTATTTTCCCGATAGATTTAGCGGGTTTCAACTGGCAACAGTTGATCTATTTAAATTCCGTTTAAATGATACAAAAAGTACCCATGCAAAATTTTAAATTCTTGTAAAAATCTATTTTTCAACTTTTTCCTGTGTCTCAAACAAATAATATTTTGATGCAATAAACTTTTTCTAACAATTCTAAGCAGGGATTAAAACCCTAACCGAAACCGTAACCTTTAACCGGTAAAAACCGATTGAAATTTGAAACCGTAACCGAAACCGTAACCGAAAAAAAAAATTTGTATCTGACCGAAACCTTTAAACCGAAACTCTGTAAACCAAAATAACCGTTTAGTAACCGTTTCATTTATAAGGGCTAATTTCGGTTTTTCATACATCTTAAAATAAATGTTTATTTAAAATTTTTATAATAAAAATTGAAAAAAAGTTTCATTTTTAATTGATATTTTAAAAATTGCAAATAAGAGTTATGGTATAACTTTAAAATACAATTTTAAACGCATGTTTTATTATTAATTTTTGTTATTAAAATTTAAAAAACAAGTTAAAAATATCTTAAAACAAAAAAACTTTGAACTGTTTTTATATATTCCGACTCATGAATCTTGTTTGCTATCTCTGATATTTTGTTATTAGTTTTGTATTTTATTTTTGATTTTATTTTTTTTATCAGGCATGCCACAGAAATCACTAGTGAAAGCGATTTCAGAGAAAAGCAATTCCACTTCGAAAATTTCTCCGTGCCACAGAACTTCGAAAAATGTATAGTTTTTAGCATGTTCATCAACCTTTTCGTACTAGGCTGCTAGGGTTGGCCCCTTCTCAGATTAAATTTCCCAAGGGTTTGTTTAGCAACTTTTTTAAGTTTATCATTGCAGAATATAAAATTTTTATTTTATTTCTTATTTAATTTATATAATTCAATTTATTTATATAATAATTGATATTGTATAGCTTAAAAAAATTTAAAAGTTATTGGCGCGGCAAACAATAAAAGTTTCTCGACAACTCTAAACTCAAAAATTCGGATAAAAAATGTGACATTATTCTCATGGCATCGGACGCCGGTGAATTGAGCGATGATTTCATCTCACTCAAAATTGTTTAGGTGATTGGACTGTGGCACGGAGAAATGAAATTGACGTGAAAGTCAAGTGAAAGAGATTTCTGTGGCATGCCTGTATATGTGAAATAAATGTGTGAATGAAACATTAAGAAAGTTATGCCTTTTTAATTACTATTATATTGATAATATAATTATATTTTTCAATAGAAATTTTTTTTTTTGTGAACCGAAACCATACCGGTATTTCAAAACCGAAACATACGAAAACCGGTTCACCGTTACGAAACCTTTATTCAAAGTTTTTGCGTAACCTATAACCGAAAACCTAAATCTGAACATAACCGAAACCGTAACTGAAACCGATATTCGTTTCGGTTTTAATCCCTGATTCTAAGAGTGTCTGTCAAAAATTATTTTCAGAAATCTCTTCGCTAATATTTTTTGTTGTTTTTGGGGCTGGTGAGGTCACAGATAGCCGACACTGTTACGATGAAATTAAACTATTTTTCATAAAAATCAATGTATAAATGGCGGAGAAATACGCCCTTCAGTGCAAGGCCAAAAATTTTGTTTTTAACAAATTCAAGTTTTTTTCGTATGGCAACTATACGATACAGCGTTCCGATTTAAACCAAATTAAATCAGAATGTATGGGACCATTCCATATGCATATTCTGTCAGTTTGGTTCAGATATCTCAAACAACAAAAAAGTTTTTCGCACAAAACAGCTGCCATTGAAACTCTTGATCGAAAATATAGATATGGTATAAAAATGTTTTTTACAGATTGTATGTTTGGGACTGTCCTTTACATTCTGACCCAATATGGTCAAATTCGGATGACTATATCATATGGCTGCCATAGGAACAATCGGATGCAAAATACTCTTTAGTATGAACAACTTATATGTTTCTTAAGATATCTCTACCAAACTCACAGATTCTATGTTTGGGACTGTTTCTTACATTCTAACCAAATTTGGTCAAAGTCGGGTTACTATATCATATAGCTGCCATAGGAACAATCGGATGCAAAATAACCTTTAGTATGAAAAACTTTTTTGTGTCTTAAGATATCTCAACCAAACTTACAGATTGTATGTTTGGGACTGTCCTTTACATTCTGAGCAAATATGGTCAAAGTCGGATGACTATATCATATAGCTGCGATAGGAACAATCGGATGCAAAATAACCTTTAGTATGAAAAACTGTTTTGTTTCTTAAGATATCTCAAACAAACTCACAGATTATATGTTTGGGGCTGTCTATAACATTCTGACCCAATTGGTCAAAGTCGGATGACTATATCATATAGCTGCCATAGGAACAATCGGATGCAAAATAACCTTTAGTATGAAAAACTTTTTTGTTTCTTAAGATATCTCAACGTCTCTTACATTCTTACCAAATTTGGTCAAAGTCGGATGACTATATCATATAGCTGCCATAGGATCAATCGGATGCAAGTTAACCTTAAGAATCAAAAACTCTGTTGTTGTATGAGATATTCTTAGAAAACTCACACATTAACTCTTCTTGCTAAATATTGAATTTTCCTCAAATTTAGCTTTTTCCCGCAAAATTTAGCTTTTTCCCGCCAAATTTAGCTTTTTCCCGCCAAATCTAGATTTTTCCCGCCAAATCACAAAATCTGACTTTTAGCCAAAGTTCAATTGCAAGGAAGAAACATTAAAACCGCGGACAGCGGAAGTTGAATATTTCCGTTTTTTTTTACAAAAAATGCTATATTATATAAAAAAATGCTATATTATATAAATTTGTTGGCCGGCGAAAAT
>JBAMBL010000895.1:0-24144 GCA_037043405.1 Drosophila subquinaria
GACATGGCATCATATTACATGAAAGGGTGGAAAACTAGAGACTACACAAGAGACAAACAGGTAACAATAAGCACAATAATGCTTACAATTTGAATCTTACATAATCTTGCAGGTGCACACAAAAAACATAGAATTAATTTGTGAATTTTTCTTTTCTTTTCAGATTAATGGCAAAGGTAAGTATAAATTATTTTCCTAGAGGGTCAAGACTTTTTCTGGTAAGTATTAATCAATTTAAAAATCAAATAAAAAAAAGTGACTAATTAAAATGACAATATTTTCAGCACGCGATCAGCTGTTTTTAATGGGCCTACAGGGACTGCGTGTATAATGACAAGTAAGTATATAAAATACAAATATATACATTTAACTAATTAAAGATTGCTTCTTCTCGTTCTTACAGCCTTCCTGTGGACCCATGAACGCCAGTCTCCGTGGGATGGACGCCATCGAGTTGTCTTCCCTCGAAGCCGCTGCTCTTCTTCTTCTTCTTGATGCTCGTGCTTGTGTTTGTGTTGCTGCTGCTGCCTTTGCCATGGCCAAGGCAAAGACGGCAAAGTTGCCGAATTCAGTGTTGTGATGCCCCAAGTGAACATCAGGAGTGTTGTGGCCAACAGGAGCAGTGCTACAGATGCGCCCATTTGCATCTGGGGCTGCCTCTGTTGCCACAGTGATGGCGTGTAAAATGGCCAATTTGACCGCTGCTGCTGCCGGCGTTGATGCTGTTGTACCGGCTGGAGATGATGATGATGGCTTCCTGATGCCCAGGAGGGACAGCAGAAGCCATTTAGTTGCTTCACGGACGCCTGTCCATGAGGAGATGGATGCCGCCGCCGCCGCAACGCTTCACTTTTGCCATGATAATGGCAATTGGAAGCTGTTGGATGTGAAGAGCGCCAGAGTTGCTGCTGCTGCCGCCAATGCTGCTGCTGCTGTTGATTATCACCCAGATGAGTGTTTCTCTGGATGATTAGTGGCTCTTTCATGGACCAGGAGTGACCCGTCATCGTCATCTTTGTGTTTCTTTGCAGGCAGTGATGCCTGCAATTATTCAAAAATGTGTAAAATAAAAATTCTAACACGCTCTCACATATTTCCAGATGCCGCCTGGAGAGGATGCAGGTGTGGAGAATGTGCTGCTGCTGCTGCCGATGAGGAATCCCTCGCCGCTGTCTATGCCAGCTGGTGCGTGGAACAACGCACTGGCAGCTGGATGATGGCCAAAAGTTGGCCAGTTGTGATGGTGGTGGTGCGCCGTCATCAGAATCGCCAAATGGAGATGGAGTTGCGTCCAGGAGTTGCCACAGGATCTCGTCCACAATCTGCCGCCACCGCTGGAGCCGCCACTTGCTCCAGCATGCGGTATGATGTGGACGACGAGTTGGAGGAGACAATGTTTGCTTGCCCCTTATTGGGTGAGTTAATTGCGGATCAGAGTGTTGCCGGATCCAGTGATGCCATGAGCCGCATGTAGTTGCCACTTGGTGGCATGCCTCTACAGTTTCTGCCACAAACTGCTGGAGTTGCCAGATCTGGCTTTTAAGTGTTTTAAGCAGGCGTAAAATAGACCTGCAAAGACTTAAAAATTTTGCATTAAAAGTGTTTAATGAAATTTTCATGTTTCTTTTCAGGTGCCGCCTCATGATGTTCCCGTTGTCCAGGGTGCCGTAAGAACGGCATTTAGCTTCGCCTGGACAATTGGGAAGAAGTCGCCGCTGCTGTTGAGGAAGATTCCCTCGCCGCAGTCTTAGCCAGCTGGTGTCAAGGAGCACACATTGGAGATTGGAGAAGAGCCAACAAATGGCCCGCCAAAGGGATACGTCATCGTCGTCGTCGCCGTCGCCGTCATCAACAGGATGTGGAGTTGCGTCCAGAAGCTGGATCAGGATTTCGTCCACGATCTGCCGCCACCGCTGGAGCCGCCACATGCCCCAGCATGCGGTATGATGTGGACGAGGAGTTGCAGCCATCATTTGTTTGGCCCTTATTGGGCAAATTGAATGCAAAACAAAGTGTTGCCAGATACGGCGTTGCCACGCGCCGCATGTGGCAGTCACTTTGCTGCATGCCGCCACCGATGCACGCAGGAGTTGCCACATCTGCAGGATTTGATTTTTCGTTGTATGTAGCAGGTAAGCATTGTACCTGAAAATACTTAAGCATTTTATATTAATGATTTTTAATAATAAAATTTTCATGTATTTCAGGTTATTTGGTGCTCGCCAAGGATCAGCCTGGAGCTCACAAAAGCCAATGGAACGGGCATTTTGTGGACCAGGCTGGGAGAGGAGGTTGCATAGCTTCTCGCCAGATGAGAATTGCCAGTGTTGCTGCCCCATAGGCGTGGCAGTCAACGCGTGGCAATTGGAGAAAACGCCATTTATTTTCCGCATCTGCAGAGTGGACGAGTTACTGCCACTGGAGTGGCAAATTGGATTTAAAGGATCGCTCCGATGCTGGTGCTGGTGCTGCTCCTCGTCTCGCCGCTTCCTTTTCCCGCGTTGCATGCAACATTTAGTTGCATCATGGAGTTTTTGAGTTGCCAGGCAGTTGTACATCACAGCGAACGGGTGCTGTTTAATGTTGGTGAGTAAATCTGCTGTATTATTCAGCTCTATTATTTGTTGTGTATGTTTTGACTGATTTTGTGAATTATTGTTTTTCATGTCTGGATACTGCTGCTGCTGCTGCTGCTGCTGTTGCTTATGAGCAATATGTGGAATCTTCTGGATTTCTACATTTGTGAAGATAATGGGCTCACTCTGGAGTTTTTCATTGCTATTAATGGACTGCCGCCGGTCGATATTTTGGAGATTCTCCGTCTCATCTCTTCGTCTTTGTTCCGGCCAGTTTTGTTCGAGATACTGTTTTTGCTGTGCTTGCGATAGCAAACTAACAGGATAAAGCTCACTATGCTCGAGATGCATATAGATGAGCTGGCATCTTGCGTGTGATTTATTTTGAAATCGCTTCTCATGCGATAGAGGCGTCCAAATTGAACGTGATTGGCAGCTGCATGTGTAAGCAAATGTATAAGTACAATTTTTAATTTTTAAATTCGAGTTTATTGTTTTTTCGATATTTAATGCATTATTGTATACGCAGGTTTCTGGATATTGGCAACTGAAATGTTGCTCAACGACTTCGGGGCCAATTGAATATGCAATCTTGAAGGTGTCGCTCCATCGAAGATCCCAGATGTCTGGATCAACATCTTGAACGACGACCTTGGCGGCAGCCTCCAGAGTGGCGTTTTTGTCCTTTGTCTTCTTTTCATCAATGACTTTATCCAGGTAAGTAAGTTTATTCCTTCCATTTTTAACTACTTTTTCTGTTGCTGTTGTTTGTGTTGTGTTTATAACAGCAGTAGTGGCAGTATTAGTTGACTTTGTTCTATTGTTTTTTTTATTTTTATTTTTATAAATGTAGTTGCTCCTTTTTTCTGTTGCTTTACTCATTTTTGTTGTCATTGGCTGATTTTTGAGTGTTATTCTCCACAATGGAGTCCACAGACATGTCATTTGGATTGGGCGAAGCAATTCGAACAAACGGCTCAATATGAATTGGCCGTTGTTGTTGTTGAGATAGCTGTGGAGTATCAGGAATTAGCCTAGATAGCATAACTCTGATAATTTCCAACATTGAATCCATTTTCTCGCCCATCATGGCAATTGTGTGCGTATTTTGTTGAACAGCCAAGCTCAAGCAATCATCTGGCTGCAGTTGCTGGCCAAGTTGATGCTGTTGTTGTTGTTGTTGCTCTTGCTGTTGTAGTCGCTGCTTCTTCTGTGCCTGCTCGGCACGTAGCTTCTCCTGGAACGCGCTCAAATGCCGGCTTGCTGGCCCAGATGCGCTCTGCCTTTGTGGCTTGATGGCGTTGCCAGCCCTGGCAACTTGGCTATATGTTTGCTGGCTATTATTGTTGTGGTTGTTGTTGCCCTTATTGGGCGTGAATTGCTGCTTCTTTTGCTTCTGTTGTTGCTTTTGTTGATGCTCCTGCTCCTGCTTCTTCTTCTGCATTGGCTGATGTGGCTTTTGTTGTTGTTGTTGTTGTTGTTGCTGCTTTTGTTGCGGCTTTTGCTGCTTTTTGGCAGAATATTGCTGTTGTTGTTTTTGCTGATGCCTCTGTTGCTGTTGTTGTGGCTTGGGATTCGGCGTTAATGGCTGCTTTTGTTGTTGTTGTTGATGTCTTCTTCCTCTTGCAGGAGTGGCTGGCATAATTCTGCTGAATGAGAAACCATTCTGCAAGACATTTGCCATCTCAGCCCTGGCCTTATTAATGGCCAGTTTGGACTGCTCCTCCTTGAAGACGCGACATCCTTTATAGCAGGCAACGTGTGCACCATGACAATTGGCACATTTGGCTGGTGTGCTTCTTGGCTTGGTGCACACAGTTGTTGCATGATTATTTGCGCATTTCATGCACACATATTGGCGTCGACAATAGTTTTTGGAGTGTCCAAATGCCTGACATCTATGGCATTGGACAGGATCCATTTTTGGCCTCTGTTTCTCCACTACAACATTCTGATTGCCAAGACGCTCGAGCTTCAAGATGCTCTCATTCTTGCCATCCAAAGTTGGCTGCAGCTCCACCTCAAACAGGTTCATTGGCTTCCCAGTGTAGCGATGCTGCATGACGCGGATAAAACGTGGCGTATATCCATGGGCAGTCAACTGGTCATGGATCCACTGGCGTTCCGTAGTGGCGTGAAGATGTCTAATGACAATACGGTAGCCGCGTTCCCTACGCAATTGGTGCGTATGAAGCTCCGTATTGTCATTATGCAGTTCAGAAGAAATTTTATTGTAAATCTCCATGGAATTACAATGAAGCCTTATTGCTCCATTTTGTGTACATTTTGTAGTGTAGCCATTTTTCACGCCCTCCAGTTTGTCGAGGCGATCCAAAAGCGGCTGTATTTGGTCAACTTTTGGCAAGAACAGAGTCGGGATCTTTGTACTTTTGACCAGATTCCATTTTTGTTGCTGCTTTCGTTGTTGTTGCTGATCCTCAATAATTTTCCGTTGCTCACTGAAAAAAGCTTCCAGATCGCTTGGAGTATTTAGCTGACTTGGCTGACTATTGTTGTTGTTGTTGTTAATGTTGTTGCCAGGAGCAACATTAGTGGCAGCAGCGTTGCTATTTTTATTATTGTTGTTGGCTAATAATTTATTTTTCAAGTTAATTGCAGATGATGGTGGCACCGCGACTGGAGTTTCTGGTATCGGATCCTGCTGTTCCATGGAGGTGAGATCACCAATGACCTCTTCCTCAGATGCACTCAGCCACGAGCCATTTGAAGAGGAGGAGGAGGAGCAGCTCAGATTATCAAATGTGACGTCCGGATCTGACATATCATAGGCCGGATCGTCATCTCCAAATCCAAAGTCATTTTCATGCATATGGGAGTCGGGATTTTGGCCAAAGCGTTTAAGAATTTGTATAAATTCTTGCTCCATCCCAGGATGGTGGTGGTGGCGCTTGGCGACTCGCATGAACTGTGTCTTGCATTTTCGCTTTAGGCCGACATTAATGGCAGCCTTGCGTTTTTTTGTGGCTTTTGATTGCAAAATAGGGGCAATATTTTTTATATAAAAGTCTCGCTCACCTAAATTCTTTAATTTTTCAGATGATGCTGCTGCTGCTGCTGCTGTTGTTGCTGCTGCTGCTGTTCCCGACAAAACTGGAGTAATTGCTGCCGATATTGTTGCTGTATTGCCGTGCTGTTGCTGGCGTTGTTGCTGCTGCTGCTGGATCCACTGCTGCTGGCGTTGTTGCTGTTGCTCATTCAGCAATAATGGCGATTTCTTCCTGGCCGTCTTCACAGACGCCGATGAGCCAGACGTCGTCTCATCCGCATCGTCATCGTCCTCCAGAATTGAATTGATGAAATCAATACCAAAGGACGAGACGACAGGAGAGATTCGACTGTCCGATGTTGATGATGAAGGAGGCGACGCTAGCGATGGAGATGTGGCCGATGAGATCGACAGCACATCCACAAAGCCGTCCAACTGCTCATCCGATTTGTTGCTGTTGTTTCTAAGAATGTTGCTGTTGTTGCTGTTGTTGCTGTTGCTATTGTTGCAGCAGCCGCCGCTGCTGTTGTTGTCCGCCAAAAATTGTTGGATATTATTTTTGGCGGCAACAGGTAGCTTGGCTTCTTGACTTTTTGGCGGCATAATTATTTTTTGCCCCAGCAATGGCGACACTGAACTACCGCTAAATAATGGCGGCGATGGCGTCTTTCTCTTTGTCCTTTTCATCTCTCCTTTCGCCGGAGCATTTGGCGCGTTTTTGGCCAATTTTGGCGCAATTTTTGGAGATGAAAATGGTGGCGGCGTCGGGGTCGGCGTTGGCGTCGTCGATTTTCGTGGATGGCGTTTATCCACATTTTGCACAATTTGCTGCTGCTGCTGTTGATTTTTCGTCATTTTGTCACTTTTTCTTTTTTAATGTCTTTTAATGTCAATCTTTTTCCAGATTTTTTGTATTGTATTTATCAAGTGTTCACAATTTTGTGTCACTTTTCGTTAATTGTTTCTTTTTTATTTTCCATTAATTTTTTGTTTTTCCACAGAATTATGATGCTCACACATACAAGGGACTCACGAATTTTAGGGGGGACTTGTCGAATTTTTTACGTACGAAAATAACACAGAAGGGACATATGCATGATGCAACAAAACACTTAACACTTAACATCAAGTGTGCAATGCAATAGTTGACTCTTTTGTAATTTTCAAAATTCAACTTGATGGCTTTAATTATTTCTTTTAATTAATTTTCTTTTCAGGACAAAGTCTACATGTATACTGACACATATATACATGTAGTTGCACACGGGTAAATTGTATTAATATTTTAGAATTTATTGCTTTACTTTTTAATAATTATTGAATTGTCTTTTTTTCTTTTCTTTTTCGTTTCAGCTTTTCATTTAATTAATTTTATTAATTTAATTAATTTTATTTATTGTAAATTTATTGTAAATTTTATGTAAATTTATGTCGTATTTGCTTTTTATTAATTTATTTAATAAAATTGTATTTTGTTTGAATTAATTGTGTTTTATTTAATTTTGTTTCGTTTAAAAGTTATTGGCTGCCATTTAGATTTAACTATGGCTGGTCGTTTGCACAGTTTGAGAAGCGTTGCATTGCCGTCGTCGCGTATTGGTGTTGGTGCTGATGTTGGTGCTGGTAATGGCTGCTGCTGCTGCTGCTTGGACTTAAGATTTTTCTCCTTTCTCTACCCTTCGTTCTACCCTCGCAAATAAAAAATGGCCACTTTTTTCTTTTTTCAATGTATAAAATATGCACTTATCCCGTCTTTATTCAGATTTTGATTTTTCAGAGTACATTTTCTCCTTTGTACAGAGATTAGAGATTAGATTTTTCTCAGATTTCTCGGGATGGGGGTGCAATATTTTTAATTGCAATTGTTATAGCACATTAGTCTAAGTTTAACAATTTTTTGATTTTGATTTAATTAATTGCTTTTTTTTTTTTTTCACAATATGTGGGGGCCTGCGCTTGCCCACATATAACCATATGACATAAGTGTATGTCAACGAAACCATTGCCTCTTGAATGTGCCCATATATTGGCTGGTTCCGTGTGTGTTAACCACCAACGCCCTCGAGGGGACCACGTGGCAATATAAGGATACATAAATATAACTGTGTATGCATAGATATAGCATCCATATAGATATAAGTGGATAAGATCTATTGGTACGAAGGGGCTTTGAAGTTGGTTATTGTATGAGTTGCTCATACTGTTAGTAGTTGTTGTTAATGGATTAGGGCACCCTTTACCAATCTAATGTTCAAGCATTTATACAATTATATGTTAAATGCTGATACATTTATGGGTTTAGGCGCCCCGCCATTCAAATGTTTCAGATATTGAAATATTTAACTATTTGTATTTTTATGTACATACTGACATGTTTAAATATTAATATTGTTTTGAATATATTTACATATTTATTTATTTATTTATTTATTGAAATATTAATTTATTATGTTACCATTTATTTATTCTCATATTTAGATATTTAAATATTTATTTATTTATTTATTTATAAACTGTTAGTAGATGTTGTAAGTATTAAATATTAACATGTTTATGGATTAGGGAGCCCTTAGCCAATTTAATGTTCAAGCATTTATACAATTATATGTTAAATACTGATACATTTATGGGTTTAGGCGCCCCGCCATTCACATGTTTCAGATATTGAAATATTTAACTATTTGTATTTTTATGTACATACTGACATGTTTAAGTATTAATATTGTTTTGAATATATTTACATATTTATTTATTTATTCTTCAAAGTAGATATTAAAATATTAATTTATTATGCTACCATTTATTTATTCACATATTTAGATATTTATATATTGATTTATATGTTTCAGATATTGAAATATTTAACTATTTATATTGAAATATTAATTAATTATGTTACCATTTATTATTAACATATTTAGATATTTATATATTGATTTATATGTTTCAGATATTGAAATATTTTATTATTATTTATATTTTCATGTACATATTGACATGTTTAAATATTAATATTGTTATGAGTATATTTACATATTTTTGTGTATTTATTATACCTTAAAGTAGTATAATTATATTATAGCTTATTAGTTATTAGCTACTGAAGCCAATTATGTTATACCTTATAGTAGTATAATTATATTATGGCTTATTAGTTATTAGCTACTGAAGCCAATTATGTTATACCTTATAGTAGTATAATTATATTATGGCTTATTAGTTATTAGCTACTGAAGCCAATTATGTTATACCTTATAGTAGTATAATTATATTATAGCTTATTAGTTATTAGCTACTGAAGCCAATTATGTTATACCTTATAGTAGTATAATTATATTATGGCTTATTAGTTATTAGCTACTGAAGCCAATTATGTTATACCTTATAGTTGTATAATTATATTATAGCTTATTAGTTATTAGCTACTGAAGCCAATTATGTTATACCTTATAGTAGTATAATTATATTATGGCTTATTAGTTATTAGCTACTGAAGCCAATTATGTTATACCTTATAGTAGTATAATTATATTATGGCTTATTAGTTATCAGCTACTGAAGCCAATTATGTTATACCTTATAGTAGTATAATTATATTATGGCTTATTAGTTATTAGCTACTGAAGCCAATTATGTTATACCTTACAGTTGTATAATTATATTATAGCTTATTAGTTATTAGCTACTGAAGCCAATTATGTTATACCTTATAGTAGTATAATTATATTATGGCTTATTAGTTATTAGCTACTGAAGCCAATTATGTTATACCTTAAGTAGTATAATTATATTATGGCTTATTAGTTATCAGCTACTGAAGCCAATTATGTTATACCTTATAGTGTATAATTATATTATGCTTATTAGTTATTAGCTACTGAAGCCAATTATGTTATACCTTATAGTAGTATAATTATATTATGGCTTATTAGTTATTAGCTACTGAAGCCAATTATGTTATACCTTATAGTAGTATAATTATATTATAGCTTATTAGTTATTAGCTACTGAAGCTAATTTTGTTATACCATATATTAAATATTAGGTATTGGTCATATTGGCCAATTAAGTTTGGGGAGCATAAGAACTGTTGCCTATTCAGGCGACAGAAGTTTATGCAGAATGTTAAGGCATATTGTATTATTGATATTAATGTTTTGGCTATTTTAGGCCATCTGTAGTTGACCTTTTGGCAACGAATGTTTTGGGGAAAATGTTATAGCTTGTTATGGCTAATTATATTTTGGCTGTTTAGGCCAATCAGTTGTCTATTCAGACAACTGATATTATGTAATATATATTAATCATTAAAGCATGCTTTAGCTAAAAAGAGGAGGAGATTCCAGACAGAAGGATGATGCGAGTTATATGTTAAAGAATGTCCAAAAAGTTGTTTGACTTATTATGGAAAGTGAAAATCAATGCTGCAATGTCTTTTTAAGAGGTCCCGTTCGCCTAGGCTGCTCATGACCAGTTTTGCCTGGGCAGGGCTCCCGGCATCAGAACGGGGGGACTCCTCCCTCTCCCAACAGCATGCGTCCACCTCTCGCAGATCACAGGAAGCTGAGAGAATCAGACATTGCAACAGATATGCAGAACTGGACGCTAGAATTGTAAGAAATCCTATGTCATCCCCTCCTTTAATCAGGGAAAACAATTGCAGGCGTGAAAGAGCAGAAATCTATGTTATAGCCAATATAGCTAATTTTGTTTTTGGCTTTTTAGGCCATCTGTAGTTGACCTTTTGGCAACGGATATTTTAGGGAGAATGTTATAGCTTGTTATTACTAATTATGTTTTGGCTGTTTAGGCCAATCAGCCGTCTATTCAGACAACTGATATTATATATATGTTTATTGGTCATTTTGGCCAAATATGTAATTCAACATAGTAGTTTGCAACATGTATACATATTTTTACATTTATGTGCTATTTTATTTATAGATAATTATATTGATTCATCAACATATTCTTATGTCAATAAATATATACACTACATATTATTAAACATATTTTATTATACATATTAAGGTATTTATAGATCGACGTGTTTTTATACTTAGTTTTTTGTAACATGTACAAATATATCCACTACATATTTTTATAGATATTTAATATACATATTCAGGAATCTATAGGTCAACATATCCATATATTTAGTTATTTGTAAAATGTTTAAATATATACTCTACATATTATTATAACTATTTTAAATATTTACACCACATACAATTAAACATATCCCATTATATATTTTAAGGTATTTATGGATCAACATATTTATATACTTAGTTTTTTGTAACATGTAAACATATATATACACTACATATTTTTATACATATTTAATATACATATTCAGGAGTCTATAGGTAAACATATCCATATATTTAGTTATTTGTAACATGTTTAAATGTATACTCTATAAATTATTATAGATATTCCAAATATATACACTACATATTATTAAACATATTTTGTTATACATATTAAGGTATTTATAGATCAGCATATTTATACACACAATATATTATTACAGGTTTTTTAGAAATATACACTACATATAATTAAACATATTTTGTTTTACATATTAAGCTATTTATAGGTAGACATATTTAAATACTTAGTTATTTGTAACACGTATAAATATATAAACTACATATTGACGCATTTATATGCTTAACTATTTGTAATATGTTCAAATATATACACTACATATTATTATAGATATTCAGTATACATATTAAAGCATTTATTTATAGATTAACATGTTTACATACTTAATTATTTGTAACATGCTTAGATATATACTCTAGATATTATTATTATTATTATGGGAATTTTAAAATACATATTTAGGTATTCATAGATAAAAATACCCACATACTTAGCCACTTGGAATAAGCATTTATATTTTAACTTTTACATGTTAATTTATTTATGTACAGTTTTTTAATATTGACTTATCAACATATTCCTATGTTATTAGATGGACAAATGCACTACATATAACTACATATCAAATAGCAGCAGAGAAACATTCAAATATGTAATTCAAAATTACAATTTGAAACATGCAGGCGCATTTTCATATTTATGTATTATTTTATATTGACTTATTGACATATTTTATGTCAACAAATATATATACTACATATTATTTCATATTATTGTACCAGCATACATCCGCCCGCCCCCATCACCACACAGTGCCACAGTCGCACAGTCCCAAAAACACACATTGCACGTACACGCAGCCGCACACACATACCCTGATAGCATCAAACATCCGATCACCCACACATTCAGACAACACCACCTCACACATACGCAGGTCAGCTCTCCACAGCACGAACACAAACACAAATACAAATTCAAGCATACAAGCATACAGTCATCCACATGTCAATCCACTCATTCATCCACACATCCGTACGTCAATGCATTTTGTATTTAAATGTTTATATAGCTGTTAATTAACATGTTTTACATATTTTATACATATTTCCTTTAGCATATTTGAATGTTTACTTTTTGCTTTTTTGCTTCTTGCATATTGTATATTGCAATTAGTTGCAGTTGTAAATATCGGTGTCAATGCCAATGTTGATCAGAATACACCAGATTAAAGAGCTCTGAAAACAAAAACCTAAGAGAAGCCCCGAGCATAATATTATAAGGGAATATATATGCATATGTATGTACTCATCAAGAGAAAATAAAACAAGCACCTCCTGTGCGCTTTGAATTTAATGGCATCCAACTTCAGATGGGATCCATTGGATCAATTGCTAAAGTTGAGTAGTAATTTACCAATGATTTATTGGATATCCGCAACAAACTTCACTAATTTCACTTTTTATTTCTTATTTCACAACGTTATTAGGTGACGCCTTGTTTGATTTGCAAGCTTCGATCAATTGATTGCAGCGACTCAGAATGGCGATACTCGATAATACGCTAAAGAGGGCTGCAATTCAAAGTGATATCGATGCAAATTGAACTAATCATGATTCAACTGATAAAATGAACTAAATCAATTCATCAGTTAATTAAATCAGATTTTCTTTGAAAATGATATGTATTAACATTTTTTATTGCTTGTATTTATTTATATGTATATATGTATGTATGCCTTTGAATATGGCTTTGCCTATGTATGGCAAAAGAATAATAATAACAACAAAAAAAGGAATTTTATAATGAAAATGAATTTATTATTGTTGAAGAAGAACCTAAATCCGCCTGATCTTGAATATATGCTATTAAGATAATTTTTTATTATTTATTGTACTAATTAAACGTATTTTAAATATTTTAAATATTTTAACATATTTTAACATATTTTAACATATTTTGAGTAATATTTTGGAGTAATATTTTTGAGACATATTAATATTTATATTTATATTTATATTTTTAGCTATACACTTATGAATATTTTTAAGTATATTTCATAAATATATTTCAGCACATTTTATTCAAGAGTCAAGCAGAAATAGGCACTTAATTAATCAAAGTATAAGCAATATTGATTTGGGGAAGAGAAGGAAGAAGAAGAGCATTGCAAAATGCCGCTTAAAAAAGGGAAAATAAATGGCCAGCTGATGGCAGCAGCCGAATTAATAATACAACAAGAAAAGCCATGGGGATCGGGAGCGGTTTTGACGTTGTTTTTTTTTCACAGATATGTGGGGGCCTGCGCTTGTCCACATATAACCATATGACATAAGTGTATGTCAACGAAACCATTGCCTCTTGAATGTGCCCATATATTGGCTGGTTCCGTGTGTGTTAACCACCAACGCCCTCGAGGGGACCACGTGGCAATATAAGGATACATAAATATAACTGTGTATGCATAGATATAGCATCCATATAGATATAAGTGGATAAGATCTATTGGTACGAAGGGGCTTTGAAGTTGGTTATTGTATGAGTTGCTCATACTGTTAGTAGTTGTTGTTAATGGATTAGGGCACCCTTTACCAATCTAATGTTCAAGCATTTATACAATTATATGTTAAATGCTGATACATTTATGGGTTTAGGCGCCCCGCCATTCAAATGTTTCAGATATTGAAATATTTAACTATTTGTATTTTTATGTACATACTGACATGTTTAAATATTAATATTGTTTTGAATATATTTACATATTTATTTATTTATTTATTTATTGAAATATTAATTTATTATGTTACCATTTATTTATTCTCATATTTAGATATTTAAATATTTATTTATTTATTTATTTATAAACTGTTAGTAGATGTTGTAAGTATTAAATATTAACATGTTTATGGATTAGGGAGCCCTTAGCCAATTTAATGTTCAAGCATTTATACAATTATATGTTAAATACTGATACATTTATGGGTTTAGGCGCCCCGCCATTCACATGTTTCAGATATTGAAATATTTAACTATTTGTATTTTTATGTACATACTGACATGTTTAAGTATTAATATTGTTTTGAATATATTTACATATTTATTTATTTATTCTTCAAAGTAGATATTAAAATATTAATTTATTATGCTACCATTTATTTATTCACATATTTAGATATTTATATATTGATTTATATGTTTCAGATATTGAAATATTTAACTATTTATATTGAAATATTAATTAATTATGTTACCATTTATTATTAACATATTTAGATATTTATATATTGATTTATATGTTTCAGATATTGAAATATTTTATTATTATTTATATTTTCATGTACATATTGACATGTTTAAATATTAATATTGTTATGAGTATATTTACATATTTTTGTGTATTTATTATACCTTAAAGTAGTATAATTATATTATAGCTTATTAGTTATTAGCTACTGAAGCCAATTATGTTATACCTTATAGTAGTATAATTATATTATGGCTTATTAGTTATTAGCTACTGAAGCCAATTATGTTATACCTTATAGTAGTATAATTATATTATGGCTTATTAGTTATTAGCTACTGAAGCCAATTATGTTATACCTTATAGTAGTATAATTATATTATGGCTTATTAGTTATTAGCTACTGAAGCCAATTATGTTATACCTTATAGTAGTATAATTATATTATGGCTTATTAGTTATTAGCTACTGAAGCCAATTATGTTATACCTTATAGTAGTATAATTATATTATGGCTTATTAGTTATTAGCTACTGAAGCCAATTATGTTATACCTTACAGTAGTATAATTATATTATGGCTTATTAGTTATTAGCTACTGAAGCCAATTATGTTATACCTTATAGTAGTATAATTATATTATGGCTTATTAGTTATTAGCTACTGAAGCCAATTATGTTATACCTTATAGTAGTATAATTATATTATGGCTTATTAGTTATTAGCTACTGAAGCCAATTATGTTATACCTTATAGTAGTATAATTATATTATGGCTTATTAGTTATTAGCTACTGAAGCCAATTATGTTATACCTTATAGTAGTATAATTATATTATGGCTTATTAGTTTCTAAAGGTTATTTTGCATCCGATTGTTCCTATGGCAGCTATATGATATAGTTACCCGACTTTGACCAAATTTGGCCAGAGTGTTAAAAACAGCCCCAAACATATAATCTGTAAGTTTGGTTGAGATATCTTAAGAAACAAAAAAGTTTTTCATACTAAAGGTTATTTTGCATCCGATTGTTCCTATGGCAGCTATATGATATAGTTACCCGACTTTGACCAAATTTGGCCAGAGTGTTAAAGACAGCCCCAAACATATAATCTGTAAGTTTGGTTGATATATCTTAAGAAACAAAAAAGTTTTTCATACTAAAGGTTATTTTGCATCCGATTGTTCCTATGGCAGCTATATGATATAGTCATCCCACTTTGACCAAATTTTGCCAGAATGTATGAAACAGTCCCAAACAAATAATCTGTGAGTTTGGTTGAGATATCTTAAGAAACAAAAAAGTTTTCATACTAAGCAATTCCGTGACCTTTGACCCCAATTTAACCCACTTAGAGGTCGAATTTCGCAAAACGCCGTCTTATTGCACGATGAGTCAGTCAGGACAAAGAGTTTTATATAACATATATAGATTATAACTACATTGATTTCACTAAAAATACGATATGTTTTAACCGGAAACTTTGTATGAGTTGAAATTAGTAGGACATTCGTATTTCTAGCTACTTGAGCCATTAGATTCTTTGTTTGCCTATCGGTATTCAAATGCACAAAATTACACAAAGACTTCAAAATTAGTTATTTAATAAGTTGTCACACTATTGACTTAAGATATTTTGGGAATTAAATAGTTGCACACTCTTATAACAGTTCAACAAATTTCATCTTATAAAACTATTATAACATAAAGCGTCAGTGTTCTAATGCAGTTAAATATTTGAAATTGTGTTATACGAAAGCTATTGGTTTGTATCTTAGATGGGCTTTAAGCTCTTAGCGCCAGCTAATTTTGTCATGAACAAACTGACCCCAAAGTATAGAGCCATTTTAAATTTCTATCGGCGGGAAATAAGGACAACTTATTAGGAAATCCTCTTTTATTTCTTTGCTAAGCTCTCCCTGGTCCAGGGTGTGATATGTGTAAAAAACCAATAAAAGTGTGATAAAGCCTGTTCGTCTGTTTGCTTGTATGCTGCCGTCGTCATTCATGTGGATCCAACGTTGGTCCACTGGTTGGAGTAACACTGGTCCACCGGTTGACCCACTCGTCCCTGTGGCATCCAGCCATGCTGGAGCTTGGGAGCCGTCAACCTTTGCCGCACTCTTTGTGGCGGGGGCACTAACAGCGGCCTTAGGTTGGGGTTGGCAATTTTAACCCATTTTTCCTACTTTTCATGCAAAAAGTGGCTTTCTAGCAATTTTCAAAAAATCATAAAAAATACTAGCGAAGAGATTTTTGAAATTTTTGTTTTGCATTCACTCTTAGAATTGTTTCAGGAATTTTTCTACATCAAAATATTTTTTGTAAAAAATCGAATAAAGAGTCCGCGTTTTTACAGAATAATGGCGCCAAATCACTGCGGACGGCAGTCCGCGCTAGTGACGAAAGCAGCACGAAGTGTGCGAAGGCGACTAGCATATATACACAGGAAGAATGGAAAATTTGGTATGACTGCCCGATCAGGTCGAGCTATATACCGATCGAAAGGTATCAATTTAACTTACAAATGTGCATACTAAGACTTTTGAAAACTCACCTGGTTCGTGAGATAAACAGGTGTAAGTGGGAGGGGCAAAATTTAAATGATTGGAGCTAATGGGGCCGTTGGAGCCTTTTTAATTTTTTTCTATTCTAATCAAAAATACGCGTCGAATGACACCTTGATCATCAAAATCCGATCACTCGTTCAGAAGATAATTAATTTTAAAATTTTTGGTGTCCTCAAAACGAGATGAAAAGTCAGTCTGTTTGTTTGTTTGTTTGTTTGTCTGTTTGTTAGTATCAAATCGTTGATTTAGCTCAAAAGTTTGAATGAGGACTTGTTCCCACTAAAAAATCTAGAAACGTTTGTTCTACGACTTTTTCGAAAAATCGCTAGTTTAGCGGGAAATCGGTAAAACCCGCTAAAATTGAGTTTTACACATAAATTATTTTAAACAAAATTTTTGCATTCGGCACTGCGCAAAACAGTAAGTTTTATTTGGTATGAAGAATTGAGACATTTTAGCGCAATGTGCCGAGTGCCAAAATTTTGTTTAAAATAATTTATGTGTTAATCTTAATATTATTCGTCACAAAATTGGATATCAGAAATTTTGGGGCATGAAAATGTTTTCGTCACTAGACTTTTACCTCGTAAAGAGGTTTTTTTTATGGGATTTGTAACACACACAAACACATCGAAAATCGACGACAAACTTACACAATTAAATTTCATTTTGATTGACTTTTTATTGTTTTTTCTAATTCTGAAATATTCACATAATAGGTTTCGAAGAACATTGCAGAGCATCCAACAATAACGGAGTCATTCAGGAATGCCGATTCTTTTAAAGGTAAAGTTTGCTAAAATGTGTTATCTAATTTTATTAACTTTATCATCATTTCAGACAATGGACATAAATCAAATGAAATCACGGAAGCCATTGTTTTTATGATTTGCAAGAATAACATGTCTGTCCAGTGCGTAGAGAAAGAAGGTTTAACACACCTTCTTAAGAAATGTGTTCCGCAGTTTAAGATTCCTGGCCGGTCCAAGGCAAGTATTAATGGATTTCTTTTATTATTTACTTTGCTAAATATATATACTTTCTTTCAGATAACAACATTATTGGAAGAAAAATACAAATAATGTGTATAAGTAGCTATAGACATATTCAATAAAGTGGAGGACGTCGCGTTCACCTGCTATGCTGTTACAATCACACTCTACCCGATCGTTTCTAACCATCCAGTGGGCGATTTGGCAGATCTAGCGTAACGAAACCAAAAAATAAAGAGTATTTGACGGAATTTGTATTCCCAAAAATGAATAAAAGTAAACAAAAAAATTATTTTTTTTTAATAATTAAAAATTTTTTTTTTTAATTTTTTTTATTTTTTTTGTGAATAATTTTTTACAAACATAAAATATTTTAGGCTAGTTGTCCGAATCGGAATCGGAATTTTCAGATTCTTCAGAATAGTCCAATAATAGGTTTTGGACTTCACTATCAAAAACTAATGTTTTGCTGCCATTGTTTGATGTAGTCTTACACAAGCTTGTTACGTATATTACTGGATCCGAAGAGACTAATAATGAGTTTATTAGGTCCTGCATCGTATTTAAGCGCGAATTTTTTCGAGTATGCTTAAGACGAAAATTTCGTATATCTTTATTTCTGGCTTCCAATGCTTCTTCCGACATCATGCCTAATGGTAATGGCACACTTTCAATAATATCCGCTCCGTGAATCAAAATCTTGTGCACTGAGGAAGGCATGTAAAACCAGGGATATTCTCTTACGAAAATCTGTGCAGTACCCAACCCATATTTGCGAAAGCTATCTGTGTTTATTGAAAATACAGAGACCATACAGCGCAGAATTACTCCTAATCTTCTTATTAATTCCTGACTCACTCCTGTTATTTGTGATGACAATTTGTAATTTTGAAAAAACCTTCGGGACGTATTACCACTAGTGTCCAGCCTGCATTGGCCCAGAACCTTGCCACTTGGAAGGCCCGTGATCGCGCTCTTATCTGAGCCACGGACCTGCCACTTTTTAATGGGCAGCCGATAACTTATGTGTAGCACGCATTCAAAGCAACGAATCCAACTGTGCATGGTCGACAGTCCATATTTAAATAAGTCATCGTTTTTTGGCCGCAGGCACTCTCGCCAAAGGGTGGCCCATGCCGCATGTTTGCGATGATGTTTCAGCAATTACGCTAAAAACTTTCCCGTCGATCATCGTAAGCTGCAGTTTGTGGTCAACTTGAAAGCGGCTCAATCGAGTGGGCACGATTTCCAATATCTGAGCTTGTATATTTTGAATCTCAACTTTAACCAAATCTGTAAACTCTTTGGCAAACAATATTTTCAGAGGTCGACAATACCGAGTCGATGATGGATGAGGATTTTTCCAAAGTATATGGCTTCCCAATAGCACTTCTAGCGGCACAATAGAAATGAAGAACACATGCTGGTCTGCCATTTTGAGTTCTGAATTGCTAAAACTTTGGCGATAGGTTGCGTGACCAGAGCTCCCATCGCATCCCCATTTAGAATAGAGTATCAAATTTTCGAGTTTGCCTTCATCAACTGAAATTTGACTAAATGCATCGGGATGGGCTTCAACAATTCTGGATATTGTGTGGTTCAGCATCTCTTGCAACGGAACTTCTGCACAACATTCTTCCGTTCTAACCGAATCCGGATAGCACATCTTCTTAGCGGATCGCAGAACATCGTATGTTGGGAAAATATTAGCTTTTCGCGATTTTGTACCAGCTTGCAAAAGCTTATATGAGTTTTTGGTGTAATCGCCATCAATGTAAAGGGCCAACGCTTCCTCAGGAGTATATTTTATTGGCAGCTGTTGGTCTACATCCAGGCTTCTTTTTATTTTTTTAGATGCATCCGGATCTGTGGCTACCATTGAAACAATATCTGATGCACTTCTTTTTCCACTTTTGTATAGACTAATGCGTGTTGCTCTTATAAGCTCATCGCAAGTGTTGCCTTCGATGAGATTTGAAACTTTAGTGCATTGACGTTTTGGGTGGCAATCAGATATGTCCTTTTTCTTTCGTCCCGCACCCAATTTCTTGTCTGGACGTAAAAGAACCAAATCTTCGTTCAACCAATCTGCGTTGTTGCACTCGAATCGCTTTTTATCTCTATTGCATTTTCTCCACTTTTCGGACAGCCTTTTGCAGAAAATTTTGACTTCATCAACAATGGAATTATAATCCTGCTCAGAAAATTTCGATTTGTCAATAATATTTGAAAATACAAAGTCGAGTACAGCTGAAAATTTGTGTGAAGCGTCTTTTTCTCCATGCCATACTCCAAAAAGTGTGTGCCTGCAGACTGACATGGTTTCTGAAAAAAGCCATAATTTAAGCATGGGGGGCCCAGGGCAGCTGGTCAGGGACAGCTTACACACTGGAAGAACCATAATTTCACACAATTATATTTTTTTTTCAGGCCAATATGTGCCTCACATAGTTTTACTCTGCAGAAGATGGAATTTGCTTACAAATATGGTATTAAAAAGCATGTTAGTGTCAAGCCAAAATTAATACTATAACATATATTCACAGGTCACAAAACATTTATTTTCTTTTAATACATACTTGAAGCTTGTAAAAACAAAAAAAACCAGATCCTAAATGCTACAGCCAGCCAAGTTATCCAACAATCAAAGCACGTGTAGCAAACTCTTTTTAACCTCTAAAAATAGTTGTGCTTACATATGTTGTCTTTGAAAGCTCACAGCTGTTCAATGATATAGACATTATTGATTTTGATTTTATCGATTTATTTATTGAACATTTGTCTATCGGTTTTAGATAAAATGTGTAATGTATTTTAACTGTTGAAAATTTGTATTTCGTTACGCTAGATCTGCCAAATCGCCCACTGTGCATAACAGCGCATTTCATTAATGGGGAATGTCTGGAGTCAATTTGTTTAAGCGCAGTAAGAATGGACCAGGTAAGTTTATATTGACATATACATATGTATTTTAACTGTGTTTTGTTGAATCGTGATCGTTAATCGTGTTTGTCTTGTGTTCCGTGAATTTTGGTTATTTGTCACCTAATTGCTATTTCTATAGCCAAGTTTAAGAGAAATTCTACATTTCTCGCATTTAATTTAGTCGCATACCAGCGAGTATATAAGTTTAGTTATTGGAGAACGCTTGCGATGATTTCAAAATGGATCGGTCTAAGTGGACAACTCTAACCACAGATAATGCAAATAATATGAAAGCCGCCTCAAGATATTTTCTCGGAAAAGGAAAACATGTGCCTTGCTTTGCGCATACAATTCCACTTGTTGGTATATGATGTACTGAAAGAGATTTCGTCATTTTCCAACATTTTGGACAAAGTCAAAAGAATTGTGATGCATTTCAAGCACAGCCCTGCATTAATGGACAAGTTGCGAAAAGCGCAGGCCGATGAGGGAATTGCGGAAGGTTGTATTAAGACCTTGCAGCAAAGCGTTGACACGCGATGGAATTCGTGCCTTGATATGCTGAAGTCCTTCTTAGGTCTTGCGAACAAAGTGGCAATCATTCTTATAAACAGAGGGGAATATTCTAAAGGAACACCAGAAATTCTCTCGGCTCTCGGAGATAATCGTTTGCCGTGATTTTTGTAGCCTTTTGAAACCATTTAAAAATGCAACTGAGAAAATAAGCGGAGAAAATTATGTCACTGTCAGTATGGTGATCCCGTTAATTGCACGAACTATAAAAAATACACAGATGGCAAAAGTGGAATCTGAAGAGGGGAGTCTTACTAAAGAGTCGCTTTGCAAACAACTAGAAAAAAGAATGAAACCACTGGAATCCAATAAAATGTTAGTGAAATCGTCATTTATTGATCAGAGACTTAAAAAGATGTACATCTCGCCAATCGGGGTACAAGAGGCGACTAATGATATATTAAAAGAATTGGCTACATTTACTCAGGAAAAACCGGTATGTCAAACTTTAGAGTTTGTAAATACATATGTATTAACTTTAATAACAGCTAAAAGTTGGAGAGTTTTAAGTTTTACATATAAAATGTTACACAAAAAATGTTGCCATTCGGCACAGCGGGAAAATTAAATTTTTATAATTTATGAAGAATAAACGCAATGTGCCGAGGGCCAACATTTTTTTTTTGTAATATTTTTTATGTAAAACTTTATTTTATTCGTCACAAAATTGGATATCAGAATTTTTGGAGCATGGAAATGTTTTCGTCACCAGAATTTTACCTCGTAAAGAGGTTTGTTATAAGATATTGTAATATTATGATTCTTCCCAAATCGATTTCATTTTAATTTCTTCAGATTTCGGATGATGAAAGTGCAAATGATGAAAATGCAGATGACAGATGTATTGACTTCATGGAAGCCCATAATAGGTCAATTTTAAAAGGCCTGTCAATGCATAATTCGGATCACAGTGAGCTTAAGTTGTACCTTAGCTTGCCGCAATCATCATGGGAAAGTAATTCCATAATATTCTGGAATTCGCATAAGGCGGCCATGCCGGGACTGTCTACACTTGCCCTCAGGTATCTAATTACACCTGGGAGTTCAGTGCCTTCAGAGCGACTTGCGTCCGCTATAAAATGAGTCGTTTGTGACTCCCGCAGCCGAATGACGGATTTACATATAAAGCAACGCGTATTTTTAAAGTCAGTGAAATCCAAATATTGGAACCAAAAACAAGAATCATTGTAATACTTGAATCTTATTTTTGTTTTGCCTAATATATGAAAAAATATATTATGAAAAATATGTATGGAAATATATACTGAAATGAACTGTATTTTTATGAAATATATTGTTATGTTTGATAAATATTACTTTTTTTTTTAAAGTAAAAAAAAATATATCAAAATATATCAATATATCGATATTTTAAAATGATATATAAATATCATTTTGATATTTTTTTCAAACAGAAAATATTATCGATACGATATTTTAAAAATATTCGACAACCCTATATTTTTTTCTTATGAGCTTTGGCCCGCTTAACACGAAAATGACACTTACAATTTTTTTTTTTTTGAGCATTTTTGAAATATTAAAATTTTTCGATTTTTCGAGGTTACTCCAATACTTTTGAGTATATTTCCATTTCTACTTTTCCGATTTGGCCAAGCAAGCACTCAAATTAAAGGTAAGTTAATTCTCTCCAACTTTCTTATTTCCCTTTCCCTTGGGAATGTGTACGTTTGTATCAGATATGACAAAAAAAAAACAGTTATAATTTGTGATTTATCTACTGTGCCTAACCAAACTGACAGAATATGCTAACGGGATGGTCCCATACATGCTGATCAAATTTGGTTGAAATCGTTTGTTTTGTTTTGCATTGGTTTTCGGAAACGACCGTAATTTGTGATGCTTGGTCTTCTAGTGCGCGACAGATGATCCATTCACCAGTAAGCGTTTGTTCCAATTTGCTGAATTTGTGGCAGGCATATATGGTGAGACCTGGCGTTTTACGATGCCCGCATGCGTTGTCCACTGTTGTACTCATTATCTTTGAGCTCTCTTTGTATATCCTGGGTCTCATTGCTTGTATAGTTTGCAAATGTTTCTCCAAAAACTGTAAGACATCTTCTAGTGACTTTGTCTCACTAGAAGTATGCTGGTACTGCTGTATTCCTTGACGAATTTTCTGATCAGAATACTGGCGATGAATGGCTTTGCATCCTTAAGCCTAGTACCGACGTGAGATAAAAGGCTTAGCGTAAGTCAAACTTCATATAAAAAAAACGCTAGCGGAAAGCGAAAAAGAAGAAGACGACATTTATCTCCGCTTGTCGGTCCGGACGTCAACTAAACTGAAACTAAAAACGGAGTTGCCAGATAAGGAACGGGCGTTATCCAGCACTGTTTGCATTTAGCTGACAGGCCCAGCGAAACATCGAACTGTTTAGAGTTTCGCTATCTATCTATCTCACTCTCTCACAATAACTCAAAAGAAATGACCGGAAAATTATCAAAAAACAGCAGATTGACTCTTTTTGAAACAGCAGATAAAATTCTGCTGATTAACGAGGTGGAAAAGAGGCCAATATTTTTATTTTTTCATTAATTTAGAGGGAGAATCCACGTAAAAAGTCCTAAGGCGGTGGGTTCACTCAAACGCGCTGTGCCGTCGCATAATTCTCCTATATTAACTATTATTTAAATTTTCATTGCCTATTATCTCCTCTTTTTATCATAATCAGTTCTGCATACTCATATTTAAAATAAACCGCTGTTGACGCATAGAGTTACCACTCAACGTTTTGTTATTTTTTCGAATTGCTTTGGCAACTCTGGCTTTACGCTCGTCGACAGCTAAATATTGAGCATTTTCCGCCGCTAAAAATGTATCTCACGTCGGTACTAGGCT
>JBAMBL010000896.1:0-14562 GCA_037043405.1 Drosophila subquinaria
GTACGTATCCTCAATATATTTGGGCGAAAATATATATATATTAAAATACGTTAAATGTTTGTAGCGACTTATATTACATGACTTTAAGCAGTGTTTGCTTTTGCATAGTAAGTACGGGGTCTTCGACAGTCGAGTACCGCTCGACTGTAGCACCGCCGACTAGTTTCTTCTACTTTGCTTTTCTTTTTCTTTACTTGCTGAGCTCTCTGAGGTAAATGAAATTAGTTGGGGAATTTGAAAAGAAAAATCAAAATAAAACACCCAGAAAAAAATACAAGGAACCTAAATAAAATTGACAGTAGTGCTCAGACAACGCCCTGAGGTAAACAACTCACCCACAATTTCAGCAATCATGAAAACCAAACACAGGACACTGGCAATACGTCGGACCTTCAAGTCCACACCCTCGCTACGGGTCCGATGACAATGGTCCCGAACTGTAACAAAATTCCCGCTAAACTAGCGATTTTTCGAAAAAGTCGTAGAACAACCGATTCTATATTTTTGATTATAAAATGATTTATCTGCCGCAAAAAGAATTCACCCCGTGCAAGCAATTTCTTTCCGCATTACAGAGCAAGCAGTGTACATACTAGAGAAGGGCACGGGCCTCCTTATTAAGGGCCGGCCCGGGCCCGAAATAAATCTTTGTGGCCCGGTCAAATTTCAAGAGGCCCGGCCCGGCCCGAGCCCGGCCCGATACAACTATATAAACTTTTTTTTAATTAATTTTTTTTATTCATAATTTTTTAATGTAAGAAAAAGTGTTTATTTTTATTTTTTAATTACTCAAATCTAACAATAAATCTTAATAATTCAAAAAAATTAATATTTACACAATTTTATGTCAAATATTCATTTGTAAGAAATTTAAGTGAAATTCAAGCGAAAGCGATTTTTGTGGCACCCCCGAATATGTTTATTAATCGATATGAAAAATTTACTTTTCGGGCCTGCCGGGCTTCGGGCTTTTTGCTTAGGCTAGGGCCGGACGAAAAAAAAGCCCGTTTTCGATTTTCATGCACGAAGCCCGGTGATTTTCTGAAGAGGCCCGCGGGACACGAAGCCCGGCCCGGCCCGTGCCCATCTCTAGTACATACTGCATATGTACATGCAGTAGTGTAAAGGTAAAAGGTATATTCAGTTAATAGGTAAGAATTTGTCCAAACAAATTTTGACAGATATGTGTTATATGTCACGCGGAATAAAATTGCCTATAACATAGAAGATATTTTTAAAATATTTTAAATGTTGAAGGTATGCCTAAGAGCCCTTCGAAATACCTTTTCAACGATATATAGATCGCATCTGTAGCTTCTATCGTTTCCCGCTAAACTAGCGATTTTTCGAAAAAGTCGTAGAACAAACGTTTCTAGATTTTTGAGCGGGAACAAGTCCTCATTCAAACTTTTAAGCTAAATCAACGATTTGATCCAAACAAACAAGCAGACAAGCAAACAAATAGACTGACTTTTCATCTCATTTTCGGAAGGCCACTTAAAATTTCAAAATTAATTATCTTTTGAACCAGCGGTCGGATTTTGATGATCGAGGTGTCATTCGACGCGTCTTCAGCAAAAGTCTTGGTATGCACATTTGTAAGTTAATTTGATACCTTTCGATCAGTATATAATTCGACCTGATCGGACAGTCATAGCAAATTTTCCATTCATCCTGTGTATATATGCTAGTCGCCTTCGCACCCTTCGTTCTGCTTTCGTCACTAGCGCGGACTTCCGTCCGCAGTGATTATAAAGACAATTATCTATTTCGAATTTATTATTTAGTTATTTAAATGCAATTCTAGCTGTTCATAATCAACTAACAAGTTACAAGTATTTCACTCCATCCAGCAGATACTCCAATTAGTGCAAATTAAAATCCTGCCTGCATTGCTCACTGTAGTAATTAAATTTCAGATCTTCATTCCTGATGTGCATCAAGTTAGCTAAGCACTTTCGAAAAAAACAACGTTTAAGGGATGGATAATTTGCCGTTAATTATTCGTAAATAATTCGTGGAAAAATTAATTTTGCCGCTCTTTTTAAAAAAAAAAAAAAAATCTGCTAACTTAATATCAAGTTAGCAAGTCAGTCCCCCAAGCGTTGATAATTATTGAAATCTGTTTCGCGGGAAATTTGCCGTTAATTATCCGTAATTTATTCGTGGAAACACAAATTTGTCGTTAATTTCCAAAAATAAAAAAATTCAAATCAATAGCATATTTCAAGTCAAATTGATCGTTGCTGTCGTTAACATTGGACAGTTCTTTTATCAAATCTGGTATGTAACATAACAGTTTGATATATTTATGTGTTAGCATAAATTCAAAAATTTTGCAAACTTGTGAAAATTAATTAATGCCACAAAACCTGGTTAAACATTATAAATACACCAAACTGTTATGTTATACTATATACCAGAAATGTTAACATAACAGTCCAATGCTAAACTAACAGCAACGACAGTCCGTCTTGCTAAATTGATATTAAGAAGTGTTGCCAACTCTTCGGGTCATGAAAAAGCAAAATTAGTCTTTAAAAAAAGCTAGAAATAGCCAGCAAATTTTGTTGGTAGCTAAAAAAAAACGCTAGAGTAGTAAAACGATATTTTAATTGATTTAATTCAGTGTTTTTAGCTCCGCACAACAATCCCAAATGGACAATTGTGCTGGCAGATTAATGTGTGACAATATAAACATAAGGCCGCCTCTTGCTCGCAGGTTTTCGCAGGAATAGATGCAACAAACGGTATTTTGTTCGTCTGTGCTAAAAAGCTGAATAAGACTTAAAATTTCAAAAATCTCTTCGCTAGTATTTTTTATGACTTATTAAAAATTTCTAAAAAGCCAATTTTTGTATGAAAAGGAGGATAAGAGGTTAAAATAGTCATTTACATACATGAACTTTTCATAAAACCATAACAAATATTAGCGAAGAGATTTTTGAAAATTTTTTTTTGTATACACTCTTAGAATTGTTTGAAGAATTTTATTGCATCAAAATATTTTTTGTTTGAGACCGAGGAAACTAGTTAAAAAAATAGACTTTTACAAGAATACAAAATTTTCCATGGGTACCTAATGGGTTAAAGAAATTTTTGTATCATTTAAACGGAATTTAAATGAATAGAAGATTGAATTAAGAAATCTGCAACAAATCTTTTTCATTATACAAAAGTTTTACAAAGTTTGGGGTTATGAAGACATTAATGGACCACTGTATATATTTTACTCGCGATCGATTCATAAATTGGGAAATACCTCGTTAGTGATGGTATTAAACTAGATTCAATTGATTAATTGATTGATTGATTAAAAACTATAAAATTAAATGCTCTTTTGGTTAACGATGTTTTTTTGTCATTCAAATGTAAAAAATACTACAAAGTGTATAAGTGTGGCATCGTAAAACATAAAAATACATTAAGTTACCAGACGTTCTTAAAAAGCTAAAATTCCGCAAATTTCGCTTGGAAAATAGCTATAATTCCCGCTACTCGCTATTTTACAATTTATCCCGCTGTTGCCAGTAGAAACCCACTAGATCTATCGGGAAAATAGCTATATTGGCAACACAGATATTAAGTTAGCAGAGCATTATTTTTTTTTTTTAAATAAAAGAGCGTAAAAATTAAGTTTTTCACGAATAGTTTACGGAAAACGGCAAATTATCCATCCCTTAAACGTTGTTTTTTTCGAAAGTGCTTAGCTAAGTTGATGCACGTTCACTCCTGCATTCCGTTGAGTAGTGCATCATTTTCAGATTGCAAGTGTTAATGCTTTGTATGAAAGCTGCAGGCCAGCTAAATATATATACAGTAAGCGTTCTGTATAGGCAACCCTTATACAAGCAACATTCTATTGTAGCAATCTCTGTATAAGCAACTTTTTGAGTTCAACATTCTGTACAAGCAACTACAGTTTTATTTTTCATTTTAATTTGCATTCTACCTTAAAAATGGAGAAGAAGGGTAGATTATCAATTTTTTCAAACCCATTTAAAGCGATTTCAAAAGTAATATTACCGAAATGAATTTTTACCAGAGCTTCCATGGGAGAGGACGATATACCTTTGGTTTGACTGTAAAATTTCGTATTCGAAAATGATTTGACTGAGAACGAAATAATGAACCGGAAGAATGTACTCCTCTTGACTATATAGACAACTTTTTTCATATAAGCAGCATTTTAAAAAAATTTGGTCAGATTAGTTACATATATAGAGCGCTTACTGTATTTTTCTATTAGTTTTGTTCCAGAATTCCGAATTGTGATTCAAGCTTAGATTACAACCTTGCCATAATTGATTTAGGAAATATTTCTACAGTTTATAGAGCAAACTAACGAAGTATTTAACATGTGAACCTATTTAAGCTCAATATCACATTTCATTCCTACATTCGTGTTATTGTTCACTTTCAGATGGCAAGCTTGTGTACATTTATTATTTATTTTAATAGTTTTTTAATTTAAATGTTGGTTTTCATCTTGTTATTCGATTGCAGCGCTATTAAAAGTTGCTTCATTTTTTATTTTAACAGTCTATACAGCAGATGCGCTTATCTTGAAAATTGTGTTTCTTACAATAGCGAATAAATTTCAGATAGCAAGGCAGTTGAAACAATTTCGTTTCACTCCTGCTTAAATAATTTATTCCAACATATTGTAGGTGTTAATCACTTCTAGATTGCTATTCAATGCCAGCAAGGAGCTCAACCCGAAAAGAAACACACAGAAATCAAGACAATTCTAAAGATTCAGAAATACCAAAACTAACTGATACTTTGTGTCTTTCGCTCATTTTACTGTAAGACTTTTTTAAAATACAAGCTGGACCAAGAGGCATATGGGAAGTTATCCCAGTCTGCCCCAGGGATGCTGCCAGCTACGCCACCTCGCACTCCCTTTTTCAGCCACAGAGTCTCTTTTTCTTCTGTGTTTTTCATCTACGGTGCATCCTCGTTCTTTGCCATCTGTTATGCCGTTTACATATTTACAAAACAGACATTTAAATTTATTTAACATGGTAAGTGAATAATGACCACCAACGCTGTTTGCTATGGTTGCCACGCCTCGGTAGACCATTCCTATACCCCCATATCCTAACTTTGCTCACACATAAGCAGAGCTCGAATCCTGGTATGGCTGGGAACCAGTTTCCCGGTTTTGGTGTCAGCGACAGGCTTGGCCTGTTGGTCGGATCGAGTCGAGTCGTATTGGGTGTCGTTGGGTTGGCCAGGAGCAGTCTATTAAATACTTTATTGCATTTGTCGCAGCCGTATTTCATACTTTGTCATTTCCGTTGCATTTTCTTTGCACTCTTTTACTTTGCTTTTCCTGATTCTCCCCCCCTTGCCACTTTCGTGTTGTGCAGTTTTCCTTTGTTCCATGCATGAGGGGTTCCGGGAAGATTGGAGCAGGAGCAGGAGCCAAAGCAAAAGCTTGAACTGAAGCAGGACGAGCACGATACACATGCAGAATGTGCATATGCTTGGCTTGTAGCTGGTTCGTTGCGCGGCTTCTTCATTTGAATTCAGCACAAGGACGTCGTCTGCCTTCTTCGAGTCTCCTCCTGCACAAAAGCAGCAACAATGCCAGCAGCGAAATTAAATTCCAGTGCATAGCCAAGGCTTGGGCCAAGCGCACAGGTACGAATTCCCAATGCCACATGAACATTTAACCTATTAGAGCTGCACTCACAGTTTGCCGCTTCGACTGGCAGCTGCTCCAGCTACTTGCTTCTTGGATCTTTGGCTCCTTCCATCTCCTGCACGTCCTCGTCCTTCTTTTTCAGCTCAGTCAACGTCATCGTTGCAGCTGATGCATAAAAATCATCATACTTGCAATTTAAACAACTCCAATCCATCTGCATCTTTAATTGGTCACATTTCTCGGCTCCGTCTGTTTGTTTGCGTCAATGTGTGGGAGTGTGGCACGGCACCCGAAAGACGTCTTCCAGTGTTGGCCATGGCTACTTGGCATTAATTGAAGTCTCGAAATCTCTTTCCCTCGAACGCCAGAAACATGCACACCTCGTGAATAATAAATGATCAACTTTCATACAAAGTAGTAATTATATACAAATAAATATTGTCGCTCGTTCTTAAATAGAATCTTTCACTTCAATGATTCTTAAAGCTTGGTAAGACCCGAATGAGGAAAAATATTTACTTGGATTTACACATCTTACAGTATTTTTATAACAAAAACATCGTTAAACAGAATACTTTTAAAAAATAAATAATCGTAGAGAAACAGATATATACTGGATATTCCATATAACTTGGCGAGTTGAGATAGTATTTCTTTAGCTCTTCAATAACCCCTAAAGTCTGTTAGATTTGAGCAAGCAGCAAAGAAGAGTAAATTATATAGTGTACTTATCTCCACAGTAGGGCTGCAAAACTATCGATAGTGGGTACATCGATAGTTTTTAACTTCGATGTTTCAAAACCTCGATGTTTTCCAAAAAAACATCGATATATCGTTAAAACATCGAAAATTTTTCAAATATTTTAGATTGCGGTAAATACCATTTATCTTATGCTATATTAAGAAAAATATAGAAAAGGCAAACATTAATTTTGTTTGTGTAAAATAATGTTATTAATTTCTTAATAATAAACGAACAAAACTAGCCACTTTTTGAGCGGGCTAGCTTTTTTTTTTCAAAATGATCTAGCCACTTCTAGCCATTTCGTTTATTTGCACTTTGGAACACAAATTTCGGTTTGATAATGCTGCGTTTAACCAAATTGACCTTTTTTTTTTTTTTTTGCTTATTAATCAAATTTTGTCGTATTTCAACTAATAATAATTGTAAAAATGGACCCAAAAAATCTGGAAGCACTGATGCAGTGAAGCATCCGATATATCGATGTTAAATTTTTAACATCGATACATCGGACCATTTTGAAAACCTCGATACTATCGATAGTAACATCGATAGTTTTGCAGCCCTACTCCACAGGTTTTAAAGGGCATTTTAGGTAGCATCAGCTTTAATTTCTAACCGCCCAATAAATCAGTTCGGAGATCAGAAATATAAATTTGCATGCCTATAGAAAACGATCGAACTCCATATAACTTACATATATAGTAATTATAAATCAACAGAATCAAGGCTTAGAATGAGTACCTTACATAGTTAAACACTTTTAAAGAGCATACCCTCTTCAAATATGGACATACCTTCGCATTTCTTTGTCTCCTTGAGCTTAAACAAATCCACAGCACATAATCCGAGCATTTTACTTATGATAACAACACAACAATAGATCTGGATCGCACTTAACGAGAGACTGTTGCGTGGCAAACATTTTGGATTCTCTTTGAATTAGAAACTTGACGTTTTAGAGACATGATTCGCGTTATATTCAGGTGCTTGTTAGTTGAGACGGCAATAATTGATTAGGCATCAGGTTGTATGGCTGATGCTCAAATTTAATGTTGGATATTGGCCAGGAGACGAGCAGCTCCGTCTTCACATGATATTATGTCACTTAAGGTCGTTTGCCTGCCAATAAATCCAATAAGTAGAGTAAAGAGGACGCTACAAAAAGCTGCGGTTTCGACTCCGAACGTGGCCATCGATAGACATGTTGTATGTACTATTTACTTATCGAAGAGGAAATTAAAATACGGAGCTGATCAGAGCATTGACAGCGCGTGTGAGAAGGTGGCATAGGGAGATTGCATAGTTTGTACACCAATTTTTGCCCATTTGCGTTATAGAAAAATGAGCTGGGCATTTATTTGGCTGCGTTGTCATACGTAAATTATGAGCCCATTCTGGCAATTTATGGCATATGGAAATAGTCAAGCGTCGGTCCAAGCATAACTTTTGATTACCACCAGGCCACGCAGCTGCTGCCACTGCCTTTTGGCCACCACAAAATTGCTACCAAGTTTTCAGCGTTGGAAATCATCAACTGATGGATGACAAAGCGTTAAGCCCACCGAACGAGGTGTACTTAGAGCAGTGCCAAGGAGAAGAAGTCGAAATAGGAGAAGTAGCATAAGGAACCCCCTTAGACTTGATGACTTTTGCCGAGAAAAATCTATACAGGAATCATATCTTCAAAACCACGGGTGATAAATTACATCCTCAGCAATAGTGATGCAAAAATCCAGACTGTAGTTATGTAAAAATCAATTCGGTATTCGGTGGTTTGAACCGTAAAGCGAGATTTAGGTTCGGTTCGCGAGTCGGTTTATACACCCTCTGGAATCTAATGCTTTGGTTCAAAACAAGTTTAAATTTAATCAAAAAAATATTAAATTTGTTTTCATTAAGTCCAAAACCCGAACCAAGCAGGTTCTGTGAAGTTCGGATCAAAACCGGTTTGAAGCATTGGTAAAAATAAATTTAAACATTGATGAATCGATGATTGCCTAAACCATTCTTAAATTATTTAATTCAATGCTTTTTCCGATAAATCGGGTGAAATAAATTGAATATCAAATTAATTTGTTTGAAATAAGTAGACTTCTTTATTTTGTCTACTATATTTGTCTGTTGTGTAAATTATTTTCAAAGAGCAAAGATTTTCATGAGTCCTAAAAATTGCATATAAATAATATCCAATAAGATATCCAGAAATTAACAACCAAGTTGTACTTTTTTTTTAAATTTTAACATTTTTATCGAAAGTTCATGAATTGAGGAATCTGTCTAATTTTTCCTGGCTGCGAAAATAAACAGGTATTTTTCCCACTAAGTTTCAGACTTGTTAAATTCGGCGATGCTGCGGAATCTCTAGCCTACCCGAGAGCAAGGAACCGGTAAACTTATTCAAGATAATCAAATTTTTTACTCCATTTTTAGAAGGATGATAAGGAGGAGAAGAAGGAGGTTAAGGAGGAGAAGAAGGAGTAGGAGGAGCAGTAGGAGGAGGATGGAGGCAAGGAAATTTGCTCAGCTCTTGCTGGTATGCAAACCATCTACAGACACGGTGACTTTGTCATCGTCATTGTCGTCGCCTGTCGAAAAACACAACCGTCGTTCATTGCCATTTCCGTGTCGTCTGCCAATTAGCGCGCATTACCGGGTAATAACACACAAATTAAGCAAAAAATTTTAGATTTTCAACAGAACTGAACAAACAAACGTAATAAAATACTTACAGAGAAAAATGTATGTAAACTTAGCGAAAAATGCTGTGAAAACTAATTTTGTTGTTTTTGTTGTTGTTGTTATTTTTTTTCGTTTTTGATGTTTGCTTTCTGTCGTTATTTGCATTGACTTTTGCTGCTGCGTTTTCTTGATAATTTATGAACGACTGCAAATTGCTGGGCGCTGATTGAAAGCGACACGAAAATTAGCACCCCTCGCTTGCTCACTTTATTACTTTGGTGAAATAAACCCATTATCAAAACTTACCTTCAACTTCAATGTTGTTCGAGCGTCCATGTGTATTTGGTGTAAGCGGTGCATTTTTGTTGTTGCCATTGCGGGTTCGTTCCACAGCGGGCAGTGTTGGTTTTTATTTTTTATTTTTAATGTGAATATAGTAATCAGTATAACAATATAATGGAAGAAGTCTAGGGTAGATAGAGGGTAAGTTAATAGATGTGTAGGATCCGGGCCGCGGGACCGCCGGCAAGCATAACGGGCAGCGTTGGTGTCGTTCCGTAATTGTTGCTTCTCCTGCAAATGCGAATGCTAAAGAATGAGACAAATATATAGTACTATATATACTGGTTTAAATGTGTGCATACGAATGATCGAATTGAGTACTATAGAGTTTCGTATTTCGATGTTTTCGATGCTTTAATTGTATTTGGTATTTTTTCAATCTCACTCACTCTCACAAAATACCAGATAAAATGGAAAAGTTATACGAATACCAAACACAAAAGGGAATTAAACCGCTTGATGGCTGCCAAGTGTGGTGTTTAACCAACACAATATAATCGCATGCTACGCCCCCACCCCCGCCCCAGACTTCTCGCTCACTGTCCTAAATGCGCGTAATGAACAACAGAAATAAAAAAATACGCCGAAGCGAACAAAGTGCATGAAAAGGGTTTTTTTGATAGGTGCTAAAATGAAAGCTGCAACGAAAAATTCAATTTTAAGTTTTGTTACTTAACCCAAACTACGGCGACTACTTAATGCCACGCCGCCTCTCCGCGTTCGTTCACCAGCCCCATCATCAACGGTAGCGACGACAGCGACGCGTCTTTGTAAGCGTGTGTATGTGTGTTTGTCTGTGTGGGTGTGTGTTTGTGATGTGCCCGTTGATAAATTTGCTGTATGTGTTTGGCTCTTCAGTGCGTAAGTATGTGTGTGTGAGTGTGGGCTGGCGTAATTTTTACTGCAAAAAGTGCAAATGGCGCTAAACTACTTGCTCTGCAAGTTTGCAGAGCAATTGCAACAAAAAGAAAGAGTAAAAAAGAGAGAAAATATGTAGTTACTTCTTTTAAAGCGCATTTTATCAGCAGGCGCAAGCTTCGAGGCCTTTTCACACCTCTGACAGTTGTCAGGAATTCTACGGTCCGTCGCTCTCACGCCTATTTAACAAATCAGCAGCTCACTTGGAGACTTGGCCGCCTTTTTATGTTAATTTTTCTAAGATTTCAAGGAATTTGCACAAAATCGGATAACTTTTCTATATGTATAATGAATGAAGTGTTAAATTTTTTTTTTTTTATTATGGCAAATAAGAAAGCGAACATCTAAAAGACATACGAGGGTGGGCTGATAAATAGTCGACCTACCAAAGAAAACACGGTTTTTTTTTTATTTTTATTTTTTATTTTTCAACATAATCTCCTTTTAGACGTATGCACTTAGTCCAACGGTCCTCCAATTTTTGTATACCTTCCATTAAATATGACTGGTCCAGGTCCTCAAAATAGGCGTTTGTTTCACAGATCACCTGTTCATTCGACTGAAATTTCTTTCCACCAAGCCATTTCTTTAAGTTTGGAAATAGATAATAGTCACATGGTGCTAAATCTGGAGAATAGGGTGGATGTGGAAGAATTTCATAGTGTAGTTCACACAATTTCATCATGGCAACAACGCTCTTGTGAGCCGGAGCGTTGTCCTGGTGAAACAGAACTTTTTTCTTCGCCATGTGCGGCCTTTTTTTCTTTAGTTCTGAATCGAACTGTCCCAAAAGGTTAGAATAGTATTCTCCATTAATTGTTCTGCCTTTTTCTAGATAATCCACATGAATTACGCTTTGGGCATCCCAGAAAACCGTTGCCATTACCTTGTTGGCCGACAAACCAATCTTTGCCTTTTTCGGCGCCGTTTCTCCGGTTGAAATCCACTGCTTTGACTGTTCCTTGCTTTCTGGTGTATGGTGATGTATCCAAGTTTCGTCGACAGTCACAAAACGACGCAAAAATTCATTCTTATTTGCGTTTAACAATGCCAAACTCTCCTTCGCAATGACCAAGCGGTTGCGTTTGTGTTCCGCTGAGAGCAATCGCGGCACCCACCTTGACGAAAGCTTACTCATATTTAAATATTCGTGTAAGACGTTTCCAACACGTTCACGAGAAATGTTTAGGGCCTTTGCAATCTCTCTCAGCTTTATTCGGCGATCATCCAATATCATTCCGTGGACTTTATCTACCATTTCTGGGGTTGTCACCTCTCTGGGACGTCCCGGACGGTCCTCGTCAAAAATGCTTGTCCGCCCGCGCCTATACTCAGCAGTCCAATATTTAATGGTCGAAATCGATGGAGCTGATTCCCCATAAACTTCGATTAACTCATTTTTTATTTCATCGTTGGATTTCTTTTTTAAAAACAGAAATCTAATGACAGCTCGATATTCTATTTTACTCATTTTGGGGACAATGCAAAAGTGACCATGCTAAAACTCCCGCCAAAATTACCAGTGTTTAGAAAAACGCCTAAAACTTTTTCAGCAATCAGCCGATAGAAAACACTAATCGAATAAAATATTTATGGGTTGTTTAAGATGTTTTTTTTTGGTAAGGCCGATTACTTATCAGCCCGCCCTCGTAATTCGCAGTTATGTATGGCATGACAAAGAGAAGAAATGACTAAGGACGCATTTTGAGAGTCTTTTAAGAGCGTGTAGAGAGATGATCAATGAAAATGCGTTTAAGTCTTCTTCTGGTAGAGTGTTTACAATTCTAAAAAAAAAAAACAGTATACGTGAAGCGTTACTTTACAAGAGCAGAACTGAAAATCAACTGGATGAGATAAAACGCCAACAATTTTTTTAAAATAATTTACACTCACTCGCATATCTCTGCGTACGCCCTTATTTTTGCTTTAACAGCTATGTAAGTGAAGTTATCACAGTAAAAAAAGATATTTGGAAAGGTCGTTCAAATTCCGTTTAAATGATGCAAAAATTTTCTAAGTACCTTTCGAAAATTTTGAATTTATGTAAAAGTCACATTTCAAAACTTTTTTCCTCGATTTTTTACAAAAAATATTTTAGTTCAAAAAAATTCTTGGAACGATTTGGAACAATTCTAAGAGTGATTGCAAAAAAAAATTTTCAAAAAATATTTTTGTTAGTATTTTTTAAAATTGTTTGAAAACTGCAAAAAAGTCACTTTTTGAATGAAAATGAGGAAAAATGGGTTAAAATGGTAATTTTTAGGATTTTCAAACAATTTTAAAAAATACTAACAAAAATATATTCTATGACGGGGCTTATCTACTTCTATGCGTTTAGGCTCTAGTGGAAAGCTTATGTTTAACAATCATAAGATTAAACAAAGTGCGTTGCAGAAAAATCCCTATACTTAAAATAATTAAAGCCCGCATTCTAACAAGCAAAATCAAACTGTCTGGCAGCACTGGTTTCTTTCACAAATACACACGCCAATCGCAAAAGCTATCAGCACTCTCAAACTCTCCTATTCCAATTCAAAGTCAAACGTATATATTCAGTAAACAGGTTGTATCTTCCAAACCCATCAGTATAATTTTTTGTATCATAGATAAAAAACGCGAAATTTTACAAACTATAACACATTCAAAATTAATAAATATCGTTAGCTGCGTTTTCTCAAAAACCGCCAAAGTGTGAGGAAAAATACCTCATTTCACCTGTAGCTGTTTACCCATTTACCAAGGGTTTGAAGGTATGCCTTCAAAATTCCTTTTCAATGATATATAGATCACATCTGTAGCTTCTTTCGTTTGAATGCTATGGGGGTTCAATTTTAGCGGTTTTTAGCGACTTCCCGCTTAACTAGCGATTTTTCGAAAAAGTCGTAGAGCAAACGTTTCTAGATTTTTGATCGGGAACAAGTTCTCATTCACCGATTTAAGATATTAAAACGCGTTGATACAAACAAACAAACAATCAGACAAACTAACTTTTCATCTCATCTTCGGAAGGCCACTAATAATTTCAAAATTTCAAAATAGTAAAAAATTAAAAAAGTCTCCATTTGCTCCAATAATTTAAATTTTGCCGGGAGAAGCGACAATTGGTGCACGAGCTATGCGAAGTTTTTGGCGTGGAGTCCGTCTCCTACGACAAGGAGCCCAACCGCAATGTGGTTGCTACGGCACACAAGGAGCGCTTAAGTGAAATTACATAGCTATGAATATTAAAATTGAAACTAAGCTCATGTCTATTCCAGTGTTGGTTTCCCGCCACAAGCATCATGGAGGTTTTGGCTCGCGAGTCCGGACAGCGTCGCGTTCCAATTCCCAACAATAATGCCTGGAGTCTCAAAAAGTAGCAGACTCGAAACTGTTCATATATGTTTTTTTCGTTAAAGTCGCGAAGACAATACATAATACCATTTTCAAGGGTTAAGGTTTTATTATCATTGTAACATTATAGGAAGGGTCTAAACAATACTAAAACTTTTAGACAATTTTTGGAAGAACACTGTTAAACTTATGATAAAGGATATACCAAAAGGAAGTAGAGTAAACGAAGTAACCTAGCAATTGAAACACTAATACACGAAAAGAAGAGATCAAACTGTTAATCAAATGTTGTTCAATGAATTTATGTAAAACTGAATCCTTTGACAACGTTGCGCATACAGAATAAAATCAAATGAATGCTATGAAACAGAAATGAAAACTAATGATGATTTTTTAACAAAAGTAAGTATACCCTGAAATATTTATTTATAATATATATAGTTTTTTTAGTTACTATTTATTACATCCCAAAATACATTAGCTAAATTGAGATTATTTCAGCTGGAAACAAAAATGATATTTCTGCCAATTTAAATGCAATACAAGTTTAATTTTACCCATGGATACGTTTTTTTTATCGGTGACACACACCAATCGTTGTCAGCACAGAGCTTCGTTGAGTTTGTGACTTGGCTGGTTTTTGTCTAGGCTGATGGGACTCCATGAGCTCTTTTACTTTTTACATGAATTGGAAAATATCTTGCAAATCTGATAGGTAAAAAAGAGAAAATAGTAAAGAAAGTACTCGACTTGGAGTTACTTTTTATCTATGTTACATAAACAGACATACTATTAGACTTATAGTTTTTTGCGACGCAGCATTACCAACCGCAAACACCCAGCAAAAGGATGAAAACGTCGTTAGTACAACTTAGATTTGTATTTCGCAATA
>JBAMBL010000897.1:0-12524 GCA_037043405.1 Drosophila subquinaria
ACTGGCACTAAATATATGAGCTCGAAATCGAGTGTATTTTGAATTGAAGCAAATTTGAAATAAATGATGTCATTAATTTATGATAGACACTATATATTAATGTATGTATTTATAATACTCTATCTAAGATCTGAAGCGTGCTTGAAAAGATACAGCTATTTATAAATTTATTTATTTAATGGCGACTATAGTAAGTGCAGTAGCAAAAAATTAATTTTAAAAATTGAAATAAAATTAAAAACTTGGAATGATATTTAATAACTATTAATTATGTATGCAATTAATATTTTAAGAGAGTATAAAAATTTAAAATAAAGTATAAAACTGATAAGCTGAAAATTAATCTCATTTTAATTTTGCACTTAGCAGTGTATATTTGAAAAGCAGTATAATAAGTTCCTAATTATTTAAGGCATAGATATTTAACTGAAGAAAATATTAGATGTTTTGATATCAAGCAAGTGGGAAAGGCTACAGTCGAGCTCCCGACTATAGGATACCCCTTACTTTTTAAAATTAACTTTAAATATTTTTTTATAGCACACTTTTAGGCACTTACATTGTTAAAAAACTTTAGTCAGCCATTACAACCTTTCTATTCGTCCGATTTTGTTGCGATTTTGTAGAATGATTGATAATAATAGTACTTAACGTTAATTAGTGAAAATATCCTAATACCACATGATGTTGATCCAGAATGTATATACTTAATAGGGTCGAAGATGCTTCCTTCTCCCTGTTACATACATTGCAACGAATATAATATGCCCTTTTACTTATTTTTCAGTAACGGATATGAAAATATCCATTTCGTCTTAAAGTTCTTTAAGTGTATAGCTGATAGACGAATGTTTTATGGTGTATTTAGATTCGAGCGTTTTACATTTATGACTTGAATATTCAATGCTTAATAAAGTCATAAACACAGCGCTTAGATGGTTAGAGCAAGTTGTAAATATAGAGATATTCACCTTAGGCGAGGGTATAATCCAGAGTTGGGTTTATACTTTGACATATGTCATTAAGTTCTGACTTGAGACTGGAGAGATGTGAGAGCATTTTACGCCTTTTTTCCATTTAAGTGTTAATCTTGAAGTGTTTGTCTGAATGATGAAGCTTCAGCTTATAAATATTAATGGCCTAGACATACAGATATACAGGGGCTGAGGACTCTCGCCTTCAGCCAATGGTTCATTCTCCATGCAGGAGGAGCTGGAGATGTCGTAGACCAAAGCAGCTTCAAGAGTCGAAGTAAATCATTTTGTTTTCACTATTTCACTCGGGTTTAATTATCACAATTCCAGATTTGGTGCATGTTCTGGCCACAATTGCCTGTTGGCTCGAACAGCTCATAAATTGTGGCACGAACAAGTTGATGCTGACGGCGACGGCTAACACAAAATAAAATAAAACAGAAGAGCAGCAAGAAATATTTATTGCAACTTGTAAATTGAAAATAGTCTTAGTTTAAGCTTTAGCTTTAGCTGTTGTTGCAACCGCAAGTTCCATTCAAATCAGGGAAAACTGATAGCCTTGCAGGCAGAATCGACAACATGATGCGCGTATTAACATGGACACAGACCTCTGTAAGTAGTACTCACTGTACTGTACCACATACCAAAGATGGCACCGGCAACATCGGCCAACAACTGTAACTGCAATTTGTACACTGAAATCAAATCAATTACTAAAAAGGTGTCAAAAATAAGAAACGAGTGTGAACTACTTGGTTCAAGAATGGATTTTCATTTCACTCGTTACTTGAATTTAATATTGCAGAAAACAAATGATAAATAAATTTGTATTTATTCTAAGCATTTTTAATTTGTATATTTTATTTAACAAGTTAATCTAGTTTTACAATAAAGGAAAAGAATAATTGACCACAGGTGATACATATATAGAATAATTATAATTTTGACATTTAAGTTTAAATATTAAATTTGCTTATCGTACTTATAGTAGAAAATAAATGATAAACTAAATTGTATTTATTCTAAGCACTTTAATTTTACAAACCTTTTTTTACTAAAATAAAATAAATTATAAATAAATAAAATAAATAAGAAGTATTTGATTCATGCTGAATAATGTAGAAATCAAATGCTAATTATACTTATATTTTTACAAAGTAACTTAAATTGTTATTACTATTTGCGCATTTAAGTTTAAATTTTAAATTTGCTTATCGTATGGTAGAAAATAAATGACAAGTAAAATTGTATTTATTCTAAGCACTTTAATTTTAAATATCTATTTTCTCATTTTAGTTTCATTTTTAAATCAAATAAATTACCGAAGGTGTTAAAAATTCAATGATTTTAATAAATAAACCAATTTTGAAGTACTTGATTTATGTATAAATTTTGATTGCATTCTTCACTTGAATTTAAAATTGTAGAAAACAAAAAATAACTAAAAATGTATTCACTCTAAACGCTTTAATTTTTAATTACTATTTTTTCATTTTAGTTTTAATTTTAAATTTAAATTAAAATTAATTACTGAAGGTGTCGAAAATCCAATGATTTAAATAAATAAATCAAGTACTTCGTAATTGGTTTATTTATTTAAATCATTGGATTTTCGACACCTTCAGTAATTAATTTTAATTTAAATAAACCAATTACGAAGTACTTGATTTATGAATGAATATTGATTGTACTCTTCGCTTGAAATTGTAGAAACGAAATGATAAATAAGTGTATATTTATTCTAATCATTTTAGTTTGTTCTTAATATTTTCTAATTTGATTTTAAATTATAAATTTACATTTCATTTTCATTGCACTCTTCACTTGAATCTAATATTGTAGTAATCAAATAATAATTAAATGTACCTTTATTCTAAGCATTTTAATTTGTTGTTTGTATTTTCTCATATTAATTTCAATTTTAAATATTTTCTTATATATATTTTTAATTTTACATTCAAGTCATATTTTTTAATCTTTTATTTAATTACATTTGTTGAACTGCGTTTCATTGACATTAAATGAAGAAAAAATAAAATAAAATAAAATCAAAATGACATAAGACTTATAATTTAAAGTAAATTAGATAAATTCCTAATCATAAATTTGAAGCTTGAATTATGGAATGCTATTTTTTTTCTGTGTAGCATTTAAGGGACATGCCAATACTTTGGCCACTTGCCACATGCAGCCTGTTGCTGCTTCTTCTTATTCTTATTCTTATTCCTATTCTGCTGCCGCAAAACGTATCATTAACAAGTCACGACAAATTCGCGGCCAGACACATTTGAAAAGCCAATGCCAAATTTGGTGAGGACAACGCCGACAGTTGGGCGAACGCCAATGGCATTAGATAAACTCCAAGTGCAAGTCCAACTCCAACTTCGACTTCAACTGCAACTGCAGGTCCAAGTGCGATTGCAAGTTTAAATTTAACTCTCTCTCTGCTGGTATCAAGTGCCAAGTGCCAAGTACATGGACAGGTTGGCGACTGCCGGCGGCGGCTTTGAACAGCAACAGCAACAGCAACAGAAACAGAGACCACCGTCAGTTGCGAGGTGTGAAAAATCTAAAATGCAAACACGAAAAGCAACGACCACAAACTCTGTCTCTGACTCCACTCCACTGCACTCCATTTGTAGTTGCTCCCCTGGGCGATGCCCAAAAAAAAAGAAATCAAAATGAAAAACTTGCGCTCTGTGCGTTTTGTGTGCGAAGGGAATCGATTCTCATATACGCATGAATTATTTATTTCGATTGTCTCTGGCGCGCTGCTTGGCATTATTTTTAGTGGCCATAAAGTGGCCAGTGAATTTACGAGCCAAGCGGAAAGCAGGCAGCGAAAAGCGGGCAGCGAAAAGCGGGAACGCGATCGCTCAAATTATCGCAAGGGGCATGCAAAATTTATTAACAAACATAAAAATTGCTCGAGAATTTATTTCATCTTAATTCAATTTAACAACTTAAACAGCCATAAAGTGTTCACATAGTAAATCAATGCAGAAGGAGTTGCCATATCATAATCATCATCATGAACATCAGGATCAACATTATGATATGGAGGCCTGGATCCTAGGCTCTCTACTCATGCCCCTTTTTGAATTTATGAGCTGTGCATGAAAATGAGTCAAAACACAAATTATGCCGCAACTGGGGAAACTTGGCAACTTGTTGGGGTTGCATTGGCATTGGGGGCTGATTGACAGCAGCGATTATGATGTGAGTCTGGCCAAGATTTCCATCAGGCTGGGCAACAATTTCGAGGCATTAATCATGCAGCTAAATACGAGGGTGGATCGATAATTGAAGCAACTCTCACTCAGCCGATAAGAATCAATTCTCCACTTGACAATGGCTCAAGGGTTTCTCCTAGCGATGGGTAATGCGTAAAAGTATCGATATTGAAAAAGTGAAAAATATTGCAAAAATAAATGATTGAAAAAAAAACAATTAAATTAAATATTTTTTTAGTAATATTTAAGTGTGAACTTAAAATTACTCCATTAGACAGGAAGCTATTTAATATATGAGTCATACCTGTTAAATAATGATTAGTAATTATAATCATTAGTAATTAGATTATTTTTGTTTAAAAGTTGAGCTAATGATTAAATTCAATTATTTTCGGTTTTGCCAATTATTTAATGATTACCTTTACAAAAAAACAGAAATAATCTAAAATTATTACAATTATTAAAAAATAATCAGAAAAAATCAAAAATAATCATAAATTATCTTTTTTTGAGTATTCGGATTATTATTGATTTTTTACTGATTATTTCTGATTATTTATGACTATTGGTACAAAATCAAATTTTTTTAAATTTTCACAATCAAAGTAGTTAAAAAAAACAAAAATAGTCCGAAGAAATCAGAAAGATTATTTTTGATTTTTTCTGATTATTTTTGAATATTTGTAATAATTTTAGATTATTTCTGTTTTTTTGTAATCGTAATCATTATATAACCACAAGTTTTTCAAAAATAATCTAATTGATTTGTAATTCTAATCAAAATTTAACAGTTATGATTTGAGTATACTTCCGTTTCAATTAAATATCGTATGATATTTTGTCATAAACATCGCCTATCGCTGCCCATCCCTAGTTCATCTTCATTCTATTTTTACACCCAGTCTGACATCTTCTTTGATATATTCGAAATTAAATAATATTTTATGGGGATTTATTTATTGGATGAGCAGAATGTTGAATAATTTAGAATAATTTAAGATGCTATAAATGCAGTTGGGGATAGATCCCTTTCTCTCGCTATCTCTCCCTCACTCTAGCTCTGGCAATAGCAGCCATCGGCAGAGTTCTTTTTGATCCAGTCGAGGAACTTGCTCACACGCGCATAGACACCTGGCGCATTGGCCTGGGCACAGCCATAGCCGAAGGACACAACGCCGGCGAGCTTGAAGCGGCCCTCGTTGACGATCAGGGGGCCGCCGCTGTCGCCCTGGCAGGCATCCTTGCCGCCGGACTTGACCAGGCCGGCGCAGAGCATCACCTCGGCGATCTTGTCCTTGTAGCGCGTCGCCCGGCACTGTTGGTTCGTGATGATGGGCACCTCGACCTCCTGCAGGTAGTTGCTGGTGCTGCCGCCCTCCTTGATCAGACCCCAGCCAGCAACGGTGGCCTAACATGATGGGAGCAACCACAATTCAACATATATTCATTAAAAAAACAAAAGACTTAGGCAACGAACTTACCGTGGTGCCATCAAAGTTGTGATTGGCCTCGGGCAGGCAAACGGGACGCATGTTGGCGCCAAGTGGCACCGGTGACTCCAGCTTCAGCAGCGCCACGTCGTTGACAATCTTGCTGGGATCGTATTTGGGATGAATTGTGGTCTTCACCACCTTGCGCACAATGCCGGGATCCCGGGAGGATCTGTCCAGCTGCAGCAGGCGTATGGTAATGGGATCCCTGTTGCCATGCACGCAATGCGCTGCCGTCAGCACGTAGCGATCATTGATCAGGGAGCCGCCGCAGAAGAGACGTGGATAGTGGCGACCCTTGACCAGCTGAGCGGTCCAGGGATATTTGTTGGAGCGCACTTGCTGGCCGCCCACAATGCGATTCACATTCGGCAGACCGCAAACTGTGTAGGGGAGAGAGAGAAAGGTTTTTTGATTAATTTATTTAAATTTAAAAATTAATATTACTAATATATATGAAAAAAATAAATTTTAATTAAATTATAAAATATATTAAGTAATTTAAATAACTAAGTAAAGGGGAGACAAAGGTTTTCTGATTAATTTAAATTTAAAAACATATAGTATAATTTAAAATTAAATATAATTAAATTTAATTTTTAGTTTTAAAACCAACAAAAAAAAACCATTTAAAGTTATATAAAATTTTGATGCTTTTGTTATTTTTTAGATCACAGTTTTTTGTGAATTTTTAAAACTCTTGTCGACTGCTCGTTAAATATTTTGATTAAATGAAATTATTAAATAAATTAAGTAATATGAAATATATATAATTAATATATATATTTATTAATAAATACTTACAGCAGTTGGCTTTGGTGGTGCATTGATTCCGATTCACAGGACGTGCTCTGCCTTCGGCAAGCGGATGATCTGGACCCAAAAGATCCGAAAGATGTGGCGCCGTCTGCAGTTGATGCTCTGGTCTAACCTGTGATGGCGCCTGATAATCATACTGAGCCAATGTCAGGCTGCAGCCCAACAGAAGAAGCAGCAGCAGCTCCAGTTGAGAACGCATCTTGTGTGGAGTTGTTTCGTGTGGAAAGTGACGAAGTTGTTTGCACAGCGCGGGCTACTTATACCACAGCGAATCTCCAATTCTCCAGTGTCATCAGAGATTCAGCGATGTTGTTTTTGTGGTTTAATAAAACTAAAAATATGAATGTTTTATTGGTTACAAAGTTTGCCGATTTTCTTTCTTTCTTTCTCCGCTTTCTTTGTTTGCTTTCAGGTTTATTTGCATAACACTTTAAAAGTTGCCCCGCAGTCAACAACAACAATCAACAGCAAGAACAACTCAAATGACAAATAAACTTTTGAATGTTATTTTAATGCCCTTACATCAGGTGTTTTAAATTTTTGACAAAGTGTGTACTGTGTAAAACAAAAAAAAATAAATAAATAAAAATTAAAAATTTACAAAATAATATAATTTAAAAAAATAATAGTACTCGTAAATAAATAAATAAATAATAAATAAAGAAACAAATAAATAAATACAAAAAAAAAAAAAAAATAAAGTTAGTAAATAAAAATTAAAAAACAAACAAATAAATAAATAAAAAAATATATATATAACCAAATAAATATATTAATAAATAAATATACATTAAATCACCAAATTAATATATAAATAAGCAAAAAAAAAAATAAAAAAGTAAACAAATTAACAATAAAACAAAAAAATAATTAAATAAATAAGTAAATAAATAAATAATTAAACAAAATAATATGTAAATACATAATTACAAAAAAATAAAATAGGATATTATCGGTGTTTCTTTTACAATCTGAAAAAATTTTTCTAAACTCAGATTATTATATTTATATGATACAAGATCAGTAGAAAATTAAAAACTGTGCTCTGCAGGGTATCAAAACTTCGTTTTCTCGACAAATCTTTTTTTTTCTTGATTGTTTTTTGCATATTGAGAAAAGTGGAGCAAACTTCCAGCCGCCTCCACATTTGGGACTTAATGGACTTTTAATGCGCTGCTCGAGAGGCTTAGGCAGAATCATCGTCATCGTCATTATCATTACGATCATCATCAACATCATTATCGACTTGAGCCGCCTGCTGACCCAGCTTTGGCCAAAAATAAACAGCGTAAGCCCAAAACTCATGCGCTGAGTTGGCAATTTCGATGTGATTTGTTTTTTGCCCCACTCCAAATCCGAATCCGATTCGGAGTTGGAACTGGGAATTGTGAATGCTGCCGCTGCATAAATACTGCAGCATATGCAGCATAAATATCCTTTAAGTGCCGGTTATCCGGTATCATCATTAACCAGGCAACCAACACGCCCGCTTTCACGCTGTCTCGTATAATTTACAAGACTTGAACTTGCAATCTTCCTTCGCCTTTTCCTCTTTTTTTTTGGCATATTTTACGTGGCAGAACCTGAGCTGCAATCGCAGTCCAGTCCCTGTCCAGCCTGTCCCTGCTCTTGCCCGCCGGCTACTCATAATTTCTGGCCCCGGAATGTTGTCGCTTTTGGTGTCTGCCCCCAAAAGTGGCAAGCCCCAAGTTCCACTGAAGCACTCGCTGAAAATATGGAAAATAAAATGGAATAATTTTATAAAAAAAATCGGAGAATAAGGTAGTTATGCAACATGTGGCGCGTGCATAAAATTGCCAATTTTATAATATTTTAATTAATAAATTATGTAGGACACAACCCGAAATCAGAGCGCAACTCAAGAAGTCATTACGTTTTTATGATCCATAAGTGCTGCTTTTTATGGCGTTTCTTTTACAGAATATATAACAGTGAAGAGGGGGAAGAATATCAACGAAAGTAAAGCAATGTAAATTTGTCGATAAATAAAAGCTAAAGCAGATAAAGTGGAATATGAATAAATTTACTGTATGTACACTACTGACCAAATTAATAAGTACACTCTTTCTATTACTATAACAGCTATTGTAAGTCATATTCGTCATTTTCATACAATAAGTGCCTTTTAAGCAATTTTCAAAAAATTGTTAAAAATATAAGCAAAAAGATTTTTGAAAATTTATTTTTGCAATCACTCTTAAAATTGTTTGAAAAATGTTTTTGCTTCACAAGATTTTTTTTTTAAAATCGAGGAAAAAAGTTTTGAAAGTTTACTTTTTTTAAAATTCGAATATTTCAATGGGTACTTCATGGGTTAAGGAAAGTTATGCATCATTCAAACGGAATTTAAACCTTTAGACCTTTCCAAATGTATTTTTATATTTTTAATTTGAAGACTTGACTTACAATAGCTGTTATAGTAAAAGAAAGAGTGTACTTATTAGTTTGGCCAGTTGTGTATATGTACTAAAAGCTGTTAGATCGACAAATACAAAGGTTCAGCTATTAAGAAAAGTGGAGCATGGATTCAGTGAATGGTGAAAAGAAACTAAATTTAAATTGAAATAGATCGCAAAGCATAGTTATAATTAACTTTCATAAGGGGGAACATTCATCGACCCTCTTAAACAAAAATATTTCCGATAAAACATACATAAATCACACTGCACTCTAAAAAGCTAAAAAAAAGATTTATGAGTATTTTTAAATGGAATTGTTGATATTTTTCTTAATAACTTAATTGATGCTAACGCGTGTCTCTGGATTTCTTCTACTCAAATTCTGTTAGCAAAACATAAATAACTTTTACTTTTATATCGAGCCCAAATCAGATGCAAATGTAAACACACAAAATTTAGCATTGGATTTTCGAAATTTCATTTTGTTTTTTTTTATTAAACTCATTTGCATAGCAAAAAACAAGCACGAAATTAAAGCTAATATTATAATCGATTTAGAGATGAGCACGAGTCGTGAGTGCATAAAGTATGAATATGAATATGAAGAGTTGAGCTTTAAAAATGCTGCTGCGTGACAAGAGATCTGATCAGAACTGGTCAGCAGTCGAGTGGAAGGGGGAAGGGAAGGGGAGGGGTAAGCTGCCTCACACGCTGATAAGGCAATTGTTGAAATCAATTATCTAAATGCGCTTGCATGCAACATGGGCGTGGCAGCACGACAGCCCACAACTTCTATGTGAACTTGGTGCATTGAACTTTTGCGGCTGGCAAACGAATGACTTAGGCAACGAACTTGCCGCATGCCAAACCATAACAGAGAGTGTTTTAGAAAGGTTGAATGGCATTTGCCATTCACTTGGCCGCCCCAATGGCAGGCAGGCAGTCAGTCATAAATTTGCCTAAGAAGAGAATTGCATTATCTAAGCTGCAAGTTGGCAGCTAACAAAGCTGCAAAGTTGCAAAAGTTGCACTTATCTAGGCGGCACAAACAATCAAGTTGCATTCAAAGTCAAAGTCACAGTCAAAGCCGAAGCATTTTAATTATTGTGTGTGACGTTCAAAGCAAACACAAACACACACACACACACACACATACACACAGAGACAAATCATGCAAATGTCTCTCTCGACTCATCTCGTTTCATCTAGTCTTTTCTGTGACTGATGTGCTGCATTTGATAACTGCCAACAATGAAGACGACTTAAACCCTTAGATAATAAAAAGGAAGCAAATATCTCTGGCGTCTCTCTCTATCTCTATCTCTGTCGCTCTGGCTGTTTCTTCCTCTCTTTCTCTTTGTCTGTTACTCAAACAAATTTGTAGCATTCGCAGGCCGCTGGGCAAACAAATCTAAAACCTGAGATCTTCTCGGCAGCTCTAACAGTGTTGCCAACTCGCCTCAAAAAAAGTGAAATATATCAATAAAACGGAAAAGCTCACAAAATATAATTAAAAATATTTACAATACTCAGAGGTCATACATTTTTTTTTCAAATTTAAAGTCAATAATTTATTAGTATATTAGAGTCAAAATCAATTTAAAAATATTATAAATTTTTTTAAATTAAATTTAAACGGCCTCATGCACAAAATCAAAACGACACTCCCTGTTTACACCCACAAGCTACTCGAGTCGTACCTCTACTATAGAGTCTATGCAGTGAGATGCAACGTTACTACGTCTGACGACCACATAATTGAAGCTGGAGTTCCTCAAGGCAGCGTACTGGGGCCAACCTTATACGTCATTTACACATCGGACATCCCTACAAACGAGCGCCTAACAACATCCACGTTTGCTGACGATACCGCGATCCTAAGCCGTTCCAGATGCCCTATTCAAGCAACATCAAAACTAGCTGATCATCTTGTGGAAGTGGAGAAATGGCTTTCAGACTGGCGTATTAAAATAAACGAACAAAAGTGCAAACACGTAACGTTTACCCTCAACAGGCAAACCTGCCCTCCGCTAACTTTGTATAACACTCAACTCCCCCAAGCTGATGTAGTAACGTACCTTGGCGTCCATCTTGACAGGCGGCTCACTTGGAATGAACATATTAAAGCTAAGAAAACGCACTTAGCTCTGAAGTCCATTAACCTTCATTGGCTTTTAAATGCTCGATCTCCCCTTTGCTTGGACTACAAGGTCCTATTGTACAGTTCTACTCTAAAACCAATCTGGACCTACGGCTCGCAGCTATGGGGAAATGCGAGCAACAGCAGCATTGATATCATTGAGCGAGCACAATCCAAGATCCTGAGAACTATCACTGGGGCACCATGGTATGTTCGGAACGAGAACATCCTTAGAGATCTTAACATTGTAACCGCGAAGGATGAAATAGCAAAACAGAAGGCGAACTACAACATCAAGCTATCTTCACATCCAAATCTTCTTGCAAGGCGTCTAACTCGGGTTTGCAATCGAACCCGCCTCCACCGCAACGACCTCCCAGCTCAGCAGTAATATATCGGGGCCCCCAGACCTTAATCAGTCGTCAAGACTGTAAATAAGTTATAATTATAAGATTTTTAAACTTGCTGTTAGTCCCGATAAGGAGAAGATCCAGCAAATAAAAGCAAAAGTATAAAAAAAAAAAAAAAAAAAAAATTAAATTTTAATGATTTGTAAAACATTCCTGAATATTAATTTTATCACATAAAATGGTTAAAAAATTAATAAGCATATGACTAAGAATTTATAATTATTTCTTAGAGTATTTTAAAGATTTATTTAAATCTGTCTGAAATTCTTTTTTGTTGATCGTAAAGATATTTAAGTTAAAGGCAAAAAATCTTATTAATATCTGACTGAAAAATGGCTAAATTGGCAGCACTGTTAGCTGCTACTGCTGGCTGGTCGAGAAGCAACATCTTCTTCCTGCTCAATGACATTAATTCATTTTGTATGCAAAGCAATCAGTGACAGTAGCCGTGGCCTCTCTTGGCTCCAAATGCAGCAACTTCAACTGCAACTGCAACTGCAACTCTGACTTTTTAGAACTGGCTGCAACTCTTGGCAATTAGAAAAAGAGTTGGAAAATTGTATGCGACTAAGAGTCGTCTTCGTTGTATTTGTGATTGTGATTGTGAAGTGATTCTGGTTCTGCAGCTTTTCTTTCGTCCAACTGATTTGCATTGCACGATTCTCAACTTAATTTAACATAAAGTAAACAAGCGCAGTTAACAAGCCAAATACAAATACAAATACAAATACAAGCCATGAGCGTGCGGGTGCCACAGTTGTTGTGACCAAAGCACTCTCTCTTCCCCCTTCCCCCCTTTCACCTCCCCTTTTTACCCTTCAACCTTGACTCTTTTCAATACTCAGAAAAATAAATCAAGACTTCCATACAAACAGCTGAGTGCGGAATTAACAAAACTCAGAGCAAAAATCTTATTTCCAGTTTGCTTTGGGATTAATTTAAGTCTCTTAAAGATCGGATCATAGTAGTTTATTTATCAGCAGTCAAACATTCCTAATTCAAATCGACATTATTCAAAGACAAAATTTTAAAACAGGC
>JBAMBL010000898.1:0-36988 GCA_037043405.1 Drosophila subquinaria
AGGGGAAGTGGAAGGGGAAAAAGAGAGAGCCAGAAGAGTAGAAGGGAAATGTTAGCGACCCCATTAAAATGGCAGCATTTTTAACTTGAAGACAAGTTTAATTATTAAACTCGATTCACAGATTTTATTTAAATCACTTATTTTTATAATTTTCTACGACACTTAAACAAAAACTAATAATTGATTCTGCGTCAAAATTTTATTGATTTGTAAAATAAATTTTTTTTTTTCAAAATTTGCCACTTTATTAATACTTAATTCTTGACACTATTCCAAAAATTTCCAAGTTCCAATGTTTGGCCAAAAACTGATTTTTCTTGCGTAAAGTCAACTTTATCATTGTTAGGTCTCTAGTTCAATTCGGCATCAAAATTAAATCTATTCAAAGAAGACATTCCACGTATTCCGTATACACCCAGTGAAATAAGTATATGTGGATGAAGTTATTAAAAAAAATATACTTTTAACACAAAAGAGTTAGATGCAGGTTTCTTAAAATAATCTTATTATTTAATTTCCGTTTGAATGACACAAAAATTTCTTTAACCCATTAAGTACCCATGGAAAATTCAGAACTTTTGTAAATGTTTTTTTTTTCCTTGATTTTTTACAAAAATATTTTGATGCAAAAAAATATTTCAAACAATTCTAAGAGTGACTGCAAAAAACAATTTTCAAAAATATTTTTGCTAGTATTTTTTAAAATTTTTTGAAAAAATTTTAGAAATTTAAGAAATTTTTGTGTCATTCAAACGGAAATTAAATGATAAGATTATTTTAAGAAATCCGCATCAAATCTTTTGTGTTAAAAGTATATTTTTTTTTAAATAACTTCAAGCACATAAACTTACATATTTCACTGGGGTATTTCCATCAAGATTAATTCTATCAAAAACTATTTAATAAAGTTTATTAAAAATGTCACTAATAAACGGATAGCTTGATAAATATCACATTTTTCTAAATGTTGAATCCAATAGCTAATAAAAATGGATTAGTTAAAAACTTCAGATAATTGTATTCCCTGATTACAATTATAAGAGTTGTTTTAAAACTACTTTGAGAACTCCTGCAAACTTAAAAGCGGTTTACTTTCTCCTCAACATAATAAACAACTCGACTTCTGTGCTAGAATTAAGTGTCAAGTGGGCTATAAATTTTCGACCTGATCAACTTTTGATGCATCATTTAAAATCACTTTCGCTTGCAATGTGTCACAGATAATCAAAGTTGACAAAAGAAGTTTCGTATTTAATGTCAGCTTAAATAAGAGCGATGCTTAAATAAAACTGCTGCTGTTCGCACTTGTGTCAACCTTCAGCTATAAATTGGCAGTCGAGTCGATAAAAAGCGAAAATCTTACAGCATTCAATTGGGGCAAAAAGAAAAGTAAAATACTTTATGGGTAGTTTATATATACTGCAATGATACAAATGGAAGTCATGGAAATTTGCAGTTGAAAATGGGAGAAAAGTCGTAATTTATGTGATTTTTATTTGGCTGTGAACTTTTGGCTGGCAAAGTCAGTTAGCTGCAGGCCAAAATCAGCCAAAGTCAAGAGCCAACTGCTTTTTCTTTTTTTGTGGCAAATGAGCCATGACACACACACACGCACACACACACACACCTGCCAAATGCAGAGAGGCAAAAGTCCAACTCGATATCTGGATTGACATTGCAGTTTTTTTTGGCTTGGCACTTGACTTTTATGGCCCTGCGGTTAGATCGGCCGTGTTGCATGCGCTTCATTAGCCCTTAACTCTATTTTGTTTTTTATTTTTTGGTCTCCACTACACAACATGATGAGCGTGAGGGCGGTGGGGCGTGGCAGCTCAGTCATTTTTGTTGCAACCAGTCGACGAATGACATTAAATCCCGTCACGTCTAATATGCTCGAATAAACAGCTGCTGGAAAACCGAGCCGGAAAAACAAAGCTGACGCTGCAACATGCTGCACGAGTTGCACATGCGAGTGGCATGCAACGCAGTCTGGTTGCAACTCCGAATAAATCCAATAAACTGAACTCGCAGCACATTCCCCAGCAAATAACTCAATCAGTTAAACTTCAATACGCATTGCTTTGAAATCATTCAATCAGTTTGCAGTCGAAAGATTGCATTTTTCTAGACCAAAGATTATCAAATTTGGATCACAGTTTTAGGATATAGTATTCCATGACTTTATCTAATTTTATTTATTGTATTGTTGAAAACAATTTGAATTATTGAAATGTCTTTTATCAGAGTTAAAAATTCAGATACGGTTTAAAAAGTCTAATATTCCTTCATTTATTGATTCTCATTATATATTCATGTGTTATATATCATTCTATGAATTCTAAGCTATTTTAAAATAAGTTTTCAATGTCCTATCTTATTTTATATCTATTTTATGGGAATACTTAACGTTTCAAAATTTGTATGATAGGATGTAAAGAGTCTTATATTCCTATTTTCACTATTTATCTCGATCTCTAAGCTCTAAGTTATTTCACAACCATTTTATCTTTGAATTTCTCTTCTCATTTTTTTTTTATTGTTTTAATTTATAATTTTTTAATTTTGACGTAAATCAAACTTGATGTAAAATATGATTCTGATAACGTAAAATGCTGATTTTGTATTTTATTTACTTTGCACCACTGTGCACTCGATAGACTGAAACAAGATAATTCAAGGACTCGTCAGTTGGAGCATCAAAAAATGGCAAAGACAAACTTATTTTGCTATAGTAAAGTGCCAAATAATCTATTAGGTGTTCAAAAATATATGTATAAAGAGTGACAGCAACTAAAACAGCAACGAAACATGACAACAGCATAAAAAACAACAACAACAACAGCAAAAATTCAAGTGACAACAACAATGTGTCAGCATCAAAATGGAATAAACTCGTTGGCAAAGATGAAGCGAGCAGCAAAACATGCCACACTAGTTACTATATAAACAGTGGTGGAATCTACAGATAATGCCAAAACAACAACAACAACAAAAAGGAGACCATACTGCTCTTGTACAACACGTCGTATGCGCTATAACTAGAAAAAAGAGAATCCCAGGGATCGCAGCAGCAGCTTAGCGACAACCCACACACAAACACACACACACACACACACACACACACACACACACACACACACACACGCGCACACTCACACACAGACACACACACGCGCACACTCACACACAGACACACACACACTCACACACGCAGACACACACACACACACAGTAGGATAAACAACACCAAAACTACTTTCAACATTGGAATTGGAGAAACATAAAAAACACACACAAAAAAACTTGGCCCAAAACGAATTGGCCAACCGACGCGAACGGGCTGAATCCCTCACCTCTGGCTGAGAACAGCAGAGAACAAAACAAGACAAAAGGAAAGGACGATTATCTTTGGCACGCCGAAGACTTGATGCCCTTTCCAACAGATTTATAATTTAAATAAGCTCAGATAAGGATTTATATCCATGATTGATATATGTCAAAAACATACAAGTGTTTTATGGATTTTCAATCCATTCCTTCTTTTATTTAGATTGTCTTTACTAAATATGATTTTACAAAAAATATTTAAAAAAAAGTATATATAAAGAAATAAAAATACTAAACGCTGCTTTAAAACTTTATATATTTCGTGACAAAATTGTTATACCCTCGGCAAGAGTATTAAAACTGATATGTGAATTCTAATGTGTCCTCTGTCTCTCTGTATCTGTATTTGTATCTGTAAATGTATCTGTATTTGTGCATTTCAGTTCAATTTCGATGGCAACTCAACGACGACGAGCATCGAAGACTCACAGCTGTTTACACAAATATTGTCAACGTGATGGCCTTGAAATTGATAAAAAAAAAAATAGAAAACAAACAAAAAAACACAGAGAAAGAAAAAAAGCACTGAAGTTTTAGTTTTTTCTGTGTGCAGCACTAAATTTGGACCTGACTTAAGGGTTAGACTTGGGGAATATAATAGACTTAAGGGATGAGTCCGACTTAGAGGAGGCAACAGATTTGAGAAATGAGCCAGACTTAGGGATGAGACAAGACGCAAGAATGGAAACTAAATGAGATTTATCAGAAATGGAACTTGAGGAATCAAGGAGACTTTTTTTTAAAAAGAGTTCGCACTTGTGACTAGTGGTAAAAAATGATTTCGTTTAGAAAAATAGACAAAATTAAAGAGAATAATAAATTTAATAGGCTAAATTGTCGACTTCTTTTGCTTTTTGTCAAATAAGTAAATCACTTTAAAATTAAATAAATAACGACAACACTAAATTAAAGTGGCAATAAATATATAAAAAATATATAACAATATCTAAAAAAGATTTCTTTATACTTTTAAAAACTTTGAAAGATGACAAATGAAATATGTTCATAATTCGTTGAACACTTCCTCTAAAATGCTATCTAAATACTAGATTAGTTAACTTTAATGTTGATTAAATCTCCGTTATGAATTTAATAACTTAAATTTGAATTAAATGCGGTTGATTCAGTAATTAAACCACCGACTTTGGTATTATAATTATAAGGGAATGCAACCCAAATGGCATTTAATGCAAATGTCTAATGAATATTTATGATTCGGTGGCATGCGTAAAATGTAATGCATGTTCGAGTACTCGTGAATAACTCATTGGGTACACTCGTTTCAAAGCGACTGTGAACTTTGCCATTGAGTGGCATAACATGCAGCTTAATAATTTAAGCTGACGGCCACGACATTGCCAACTCGAAACAAGGCTAAAAAGGGGTGGGAGAGGCAGCAACATGTCGAGGGCTAGAAGACGAAGGGACTCAGAGGGGGCAGGCAGTAAATAAGGGATACTACATAGAGAGAAAAGCTTTTTATAATTCAAGTTGAAAATATGTGATGTATTTGAATGTTATTAAAATTGTTATTGTTAAAATAACAAAATATGCGAGTAAAATGGCAAACAGTCAGCAAATGTCAAAAGCTCATAATTCTGCCGGCGTCGCAGCCGACACACGTACAAAGAGCGAAAGAGAGAATGCGTGTGTTCTATAAATATCACATTCTGCGGCTTGTTCTCTCACGATGCGTGTCTTCGTCTTCTTATTCTCTCATCTGATCGGCTTATGCTTTCTGATGTCAGTCGCTGAGCTGCGTTCAATGAGGAGAGACCGTAAAGCTTTAGACTTTCATCATACACTGCAACTAATGATTTGCTCTCTTTACGAAGTCAACTGTAACGATGCGACAGTTCGAATCTGCTTTCATTTCATTTTTTCAGTGTAAAGCAGTAAACCGTTTCGTTAACTTCGTACATCGCTGCTACGCACAGAAGCGCAATATTTGATTGTGTGAGCTTAAACACCACTGATCTAAGACATTTTATTTAACTGAAAAAATTCATGTAGATCTCCAATAATCGAAATATTTGCAGAGAAAAAATAAAATATCGTAATTGAGTCAATTATTTCGTACTTGGATTAATTGGATTGAATTGATTTTATTCCAAAATTCCTCAACTATTTTTTTTCCGTGTAGCTTGAGCCTGTTGCCGCCATTGCCACTGCCAATGCCATTGCCACGATGCTTGCTACTTAGTTAAGCATAAAATTTTAATTTTAATTGCTAGCATGTGCGTGGCAGCAATGCCATCGAGTCTGACAGGTTGCATGGCTTCTGGTCTTTCGATTCTCTCCCCTGACACTCTCTTTCTCTCTTTGTCCCCTGTCACTTCTCCCTCATCTCTGCGCCCATTAATTACGCTTTTAATTAAACTTTTTGCCATATTATGCGAGTGCGTAAAGTTGATTAACTCGGGCGCTCTTTTAAGTAGGTGTCAATGTTAAATGCACGTCGAGGTGAATCACAACCTCTCTGAACTTATAAATCATTTAAGCCAGCTCAGGACACACACACACACACTTATGCACAGGCTTGTAAATGGCTTCAAGAAATTGACTGCGTTGCTTCACGAATTGCAATCCACGCAGTTCAGAGTTGAGAGGTCACGGCTGACAACTCGATGCCATTTCCAATTTGCATACGAATCGGACTGGCAAAGTGACTTAAGTGGCCTGACCTCGTGATGTTGGACAGTATATTCAGTCGCAGACTTAATGTAAAGTTGTTGAATAGTTCAGCTATTGCGGTGGGAGCTTTGAAAGCACATTTACTCAGAGGAAATACATAAGGGTGACTCCAAATAGATTGAAGAGATTGATAAATTGATGTCGTTATTAAGTTGTCCTTAAACATGGGAAACTATTATCAAATAAAAGCATCGAAAGCACATGAAAGCTTAAATATTAAATTTAAAATTATTCCGACTTAAGCTTAAAATAAACTTGATAAAAGCTTAGTCAGTAAGTAAGAAATTATAAACTAATGCTGTCAATGTTCAAAAAGCACATTAAATCAAAAGCTTAACATTAAAGAGCTTTCAAGGGGTTTGATAGCCAATTATAGTTAAAATTCTAGTGATCAGATTATATTTCCAGTTGATATAAAGACTCGAAGCCAAAACTATGAAAGTTTTACAAGCACATTAAAGCTTTCAACAATAAAATTAATGTTAATTAAAATCTAAAGATCTCGTAAAGTTTCCTTTTAAAACCCAGTATAAAAAAGCTGTTGCTATCAAAGAATTTTTAAAGCTCATTAAAGTGCAACTTGCTGCGAAAGCAGAATTAAAACTGCTCTTTGCGACGCAAAATTCTTAGAAGTTGTCGAGTCAGTCATCAAATAGCTGTCAAAAGTAGCGATAGAGTTGACATGTTAACTATTCAAAAGCAGCTTAAGCCCTTTAATGGCAGCCATTTTCACTTTGATGACGTTTTGACAGCTTATTAAAATGTCAACGCGTTGAAGCTTCAATCCGGAACTTGGCACTTGGACCTGTCGACAAAGAGCGAGAGAGACGGCAAGAGAAATGGAAATAGAGATGGGTATAGCACTGCAGTTAATCAACAAGCTGGCATAATTTATGCAACTTAATCAACGCAGAGACACACACACACAGAGATATCAGCTACCGAATGTGTTTTTGCTTGCGTGCAAAATTATCACGCATACGCAACGTTTGCCTCTGGGCATTCGGCATTTCGTCTTGCACGCGCTTGCATAATTTCTTTAACATTGCTTTTAATACATTTTGTTTTTTTTACAAGTTGCACAAATGAATTCAAAATGCAGCAACACGTTGTATTGTGCACTGTACAATAAATACTACGAAAAGCTTTCCAAGCTGTCGTTGATTTTAAAATACTCTGCCATTCCAATAAGTGATATTTTTGAGAAATTAATACAACAAGTCTAGATACTCTTTTTATTTTAAATAGTATGTCACAATTATTTGTTTTTCGTACTCTTGATTTTTATAATAATTTAATTTAATAAATTACTAAATTCATTTTCGATTTTAATCGATTTTGAAAACAATTCAATTCACAATAATTATTGCAATGGCAACTATTTTATTGTGTACAATTTTATTTAGAAAATAATTAGTAATTTATAATTTCTTTGAGCCATGATATTACTAGTTTAAATAGAAACAAATTTTTTCCGAATTGCTTATTACAATTAATTTCCAAAAAAAATGCATGAGTCAAACTCTCAACTCTCAATTTGGTAAACATTTCTCTGCAAGTCATATGAGAAAGCAAATTCAAAATAAATGCTATACTATATATTATTTTGATCAATCATCTGTGATTCAAAGCAAGTCCCTTAGTCATTGTATGCACCCAGAGAAAACTGTATCGTTTCAATTTATTTGCTGTATGTAAATGTCATGTAGTTTGTGGTGCAATTGTGGTGCAACTGCAACAGCAACTGAAACTGCACCACCAGCAGGGCATTGCATTTTTCAATTTGGCCAGGCTTAAACGCGCAATGGGCCAACAATCCAGCCAAGTACAACAAAAGTTGCCAACGAATTGCAAAAGTTGAATTTTCGCATAATTAAGTTGCAAAGTTGCAAGTTGAATCAAGTTCAGGCTGATTAATGATGCAATTAGTGCTGAGAATAATCCAATCAATAACATAATAGTAATAAAAATAATAATAATATAATTTATAACACAAGTATCACAATAAATCATAAAAATCATTAAAATTTTAAACTATAAATTTAATGAATCTTAAATCATTTTTATTTTATTTATTCAGTTGACAAAAAATTACTTTTAAAATTGAAAATAAAAGAAAGAACTTAATATGATATTGAGTTATAATGATTTAAATAAATTTAAATTTAAACTGAAAGGTTAACGAACAAATTGAATATTAAAGAAGTTAAAATCTGAGGGTGTTTAATAAATTTGTTAAATGTTCATTCAATTTCAAGCGCCACTTGATAACATTTGCATTTGATGCTAAGGACGAGTGGCATGCAACATGCAAATGCATAAAAATGCTAAAGGTTGCACGGATAAAAGGGCAAGGGGAAGGGGGAGGGGAGGGGAACTGGGTGAGCAGCGGAAACGGAAGCTTAGCCCCAGTGACAACTGCCCACGACGCGCATTCCTTTTTTTTATCTTTAACTCAAACATTTGCGACGCTTTCCGTGGCGAACTTTGTGCGGCTTTTCGCGCGCTTTTCCCGTTTTTCCTGCTTTTGCTGCTTTTCCTGGCTTGCCCTTTGCTGTCTCTTTCGCTTTCTGCTTTTCCAGTTTTTTATGTTATTTGCTGCTGTGCAAATGTTTGCATTGTTGGCTTCAACTGGTCGGTTTTCCTCTGTGTCCAGTCGCTTAAATTTGAATGATGCTCTGTGTGCTCTGAGTTTAATTGGCGTGCCACGCCCCCTTTGCCCCTTTGCCCCTGCCGTGCGTTGCATGCAACTGCACGGCAAATTAATCGTCAAATTGTTGCAAATGACACGACAAATTAAAAACATGCGTCTGTCTTTTAAACTCTCCATAAAAAGGTAATTTTAAAGACGTAAAAAAAAGTATTTGGTTACTTATGGCTTAAAGATGTAGAAGAAGTGGGTCGAAAGAAGTTACATTTGGAAAAAATGGCGTGGCTAAAAAATGTCAATCATTTGTGAGTTAACCATAAGACATTTAAATAGAAAACTTGATATTATTAAATAAAATATAATCTCATTAAATTTAAATTTTTTAAATAAAAGTTAATAGAAGAAAATTTAATATAATTTATGAAATAATTAATAAAATTTATTTTTATTAAAAATTCCATATTTATTTATATTTTATTATATTTTATTTATTATTTGTTTTAAAACTTTGCAACAATGATTTGAATTAAATGGAAATTAAATATATTTTTTAAAGCTAATTTAAATACTAGGGGGCTCCGCCCCCTGCTCGCTTCGCTCGCCAACCCCCGCTCGCTACGCTCGCAAAATTGAAAAGAAGGTCTTTTGTTTTCCAGCTTAACAAACTTAAACTGCTCGCTTCGCACGCCAACCCGCAGCTCGCTTCGCTCGCAAAAATTTATAAGAACTTCTTTAGTTGTCCGGTTTAACAAATTAATACAATATAAGGGGGTCCGTACCCTGCTCGCTTCGCCCGCAAAATTGAAAAGAAGGTCCATAGTAGTCCGCTTTAACAAATTTATATAATATAGCATGTTTTGTAAAAAAACGGAAATATTAAACTTCCGCTGTCCGCGCTTTCAATGTTTCTTCTTGCTTTGGCTAAAACTCAGATTTAGTGAGTTGGCGGGAAAAATCCAGATTTGGCGGGAAAAAGCCAAATTTGGCGGGAAAAAGCTAAATTTGAGGAGAATTCAAAATTTAGCAAGAAGAGTTAATGTGTGAGTTTTCTAAGAATATCTCATACAACAACAGAGTTTTTGATTCTAAAGGTTAACTTTCATCCGATTGATCCTATGGAAGCTATATGATATAGTCATCCGACTTTGACCAAATTTGGTAAGAATGTTAGACACAGCCCCAAACATATTTTCTGTGAGTTTGGTTGATATATCTTAAGAACCAAAAAAGTTTTTCTTACTTAAGGTTATTTTGCATCCGATTGTTCCTATGGCAGCTATATGATATAGTCACCCGACTTTTACCAAATTTAGTCAGAATGTAAAGGACAGTCCCAGACATACAATCTGTAAGTTTGGTTGAAATATCTTAAGAAACACAAATGTTTTTTTACTAAAGGTCAATTAACATCTGATTGTTCCTATGGCAGCTATATGATATAGTAATCCGATTTCAACCAAGATTGGTCAGAATGTAACAGACAGTATCAGACGTACTATCTGTGAGTTTTATTGAGATATTTATTTATATTTTATTATATTTTATTTATTATTTGTTTTAAAACTTTGCAACAATGATTTGAATTAAATGGAAATTAAATATATTTTTTAAAGCTAATTTAAATACTAGGGGGCTCCGCCCCCTGCTCGCTTCGCTCGCCAACCCCCGCTCGCTACGCTCGCAAAATTGAAAAGAAGGTCTTTTGTTTTCCAGCTTAACAAACTTAAACTGCTCGCTTCGCACGCCAACCCGCAGCTCGCTTCGCTCGCAAAAATTTATAAGAACTTCTTTAGTTGTCCGGTTTAACAAATTAATACAATATAAGGGGGTCCGTACCCTGCTCGCTTCGCCCGCAAAATTGAAAAGAAGGTCCATAGTAGTCCGCTTTAACAAATTTATATAATATAGCATGCTTTGTAAAAAAACGGAAATATTAAACTTCCGCTGTCCGCGCTTTCAATGTTTCTTCTTGCTTTGGCTAAAACTCAGATTTAGTGAGTTGGCGGGAAAAATCCAGATTTGGCGGGAAAAAGCCAAATTTGGCGGGAAAAAGCTAAATTTGAGGAGAATTCAAAATTTAGCAAGAAGAGTTAATGTGTGAGTTTTCTAAGAATATCTCATACAACAACAGAGTTTTTGATTCTAAAGGTTAACTTTCATCCGATTGATCCTATGGAAGCTATATGATATAGTCATCCGACTTTGACCAAATTTGGTAAGAATGTTAGACACAGCCCCAAACATATTTTCTGTGAGTTTGGTTGATATATCTTAAGAACCAAAAAAGTTTTTCTTACTTAAGGTTATTTTGCATCCGATTGTTCCTATGGCAGCTATATGATATAGTCACCCGACTTTTACCAAATTTAGTCAGAATGTAAAGGACAGTCCCAGACATACAATCTGTAAGTTTGGTTGAAATATCTTAAGAAACACAAATGTTTTTTTACTAAAGGTCAATTAACATCTGATTGTTCCTATGGCAGCTATATGATATAGTAATCCGATTTCAACCAAGATTGGTCAGAATGTAACAGACAGTATCAGACGTACTATCTGTGAGTTTTATTGAGATATTTTGAGAAACTAAAAAGTTTTTCATACTAAAGGTTATTTTTCATCCGATTGTTCCTATGGCAGCTATATGATATTGTCATCCGACTTTGACCAAGTTTGGTCAGAATGTAAAAGACAGTCCCAAACATACAATCTGTGAGTTTGGTTGATATATCTTAAAAAACAAAAAAGTTTTTCATACTAAGCAATTCTGTGTCCTTTGACCTCGATTTTGACCCACTTACAGGTCGAATTTCGCAAAACGCCGTCTTATTGCACGATGAAATTATCTCATCTATGTTGTGTGCAAATTTCAGCTTTCTATCTTTTACCGTTTGGGCTACACGTTGATTCTCAGTCAGTGAGTCAGTCAGTCAGTGAGTCAGTCAGTCAGTCAGTCAGTCAGGACAAAGAGTTTTATATATATAGATTTAGACGTATATATTACTGATTACTGATTAAGTCTATATCTTGTGCTAAATCTTGGGGCAAAATAGTAAGATCAAAGTGTAAATTTCAGAGCATCTCTCTGAGGCTGCGTGTAAAGGCCAAGTTAGTGCTGCAGTGTTTGCCAAGTTAGCATATTTCCACTCTTTTTTTTCATAGCTTTCTCGTTGGATTCGCTTCTTTTGTTTTATGAGCGAACCGCCATCAAATGCAGTCGATGGAATCTGAATGTCACTGGGATTTCACGGGGGCTTGGGCAGGGGATGAAGTTTCAGTTTTAGCTATAAAAACTGGTATGATATCTGGTTATATGGGTGCAGATGTGCATAAGTATCTCTAGCCATATGAATGTGTACTAAAGATACATGGACTACAAAGTGTATTTGACAGCACATGTGTGTATCTACTGTAGTTTATGTTGTTGCTGTTGTTGTTGCTTTGGTTTTGGTTTTCGGGTGTTAAACCAAGGGACACAACCAGCTTGACATTTCGCCTTGATGTATCGAAGTCAACAGCATGAGAAACTGTGGGAGTTGTTGATGAGGTTTTGGATTAGGTCGAAGCTGATGATGTGGATGTGTCTCCGGATGTCAATGGACTTATACAACAGCTGCCACTGCAGTAAAACACTTGCAATTTGTATCACAAGTTAACTGAATATACACAACACAGCTGTTCATTGAAATTAAACACATTAAACTGGGGATTTTTCACAAATACGACAACAGGAACTTAAAAAGTTCACACACTAACTACAGACTAATAAATTTGTAACTGTATCAATTTAGTTTCTGAAATTCCTAAATAATGTTAGTCACAAAATTGGATTTCAGAAATTTTTGGGGCATGCAAAAGGTTCTCGTCACTAGACTTTTACCTTGTAAAGAGGTTCTTAAATAAGATTAATATGAATTTGAATTGAGATTGTAAATGGATTCATTTTAAAATCTGTTCATGACATTTGTATTTCGAAGTACTTTAAGAATAAGAATCTTCTTTAATTTAATGTTGTGTATTTGCATTAAAATATTTAAAAAATTTAATTAAAAGTAACAGAGAATCCTCTCGGTATATTGTTTATGGTCTTGTACTGAAAATGCTACTTACCCGCTGCTTACAATTTTCACCACTGTGCTGACTTAAAGCTTTGGCACGTTTTTGTGTGTGAATGTTAGTGTGTGTGTGTGTGTGTGTGCGTGTATGTGTGTGTTCATGTGAGTTGGGGTTTGTATTTAAATGATTTCATTAGAGACGCGCGTGCCTGGGCATCCCTGGAGTAATGCAGAGGCCGAAAAAGGCTGCGGCTTTTGGGCCATGTATATAACGCATTACCTTAACTCATTTATCACCAAATTTAACAGCCAGCATCAGTGTCAGCAGGAATGGAGATGGAACTGAACTGGGCCGCATCTCTGGTCAGTCTCTCTGGGCTGGAGTTAAACCTTCATTTCAATTCCGACTCCGTTTCCCTCTCCTCTCTCTCTCTCTTCCTCGAATGTCGTGTAATCGAGCGCTACGCAAATCGTTTTGTGTGACTTTCATACGTAAATAAGAAACCGGCTGAAACGGTCTTGGCCAGGTTCCGACTTTTGGACCGTCTTTTGTGCATGCGCTAGCAAAATTTGTTAATTTCATTTGCAGAGTTTGCACAAGTTTTAGCTGTGGAGCCCACGGGCAATCGCATTGTTTGCTCTCGGGCCACTTTTGTACAGTGGGTAAAAGGGCTAGATTAGCTTGCATAAATTAACATTAACATTAATTAAGTGGTCGAGCTCCCGACCATAGATTACCTTACTTATTTAAATATATATGCACTATTTTTATTGCATACTTTTAGGCGGTTAAATTGCTTAAAAACTTAAATCAGCGATTACCACCTTACTATTTGTCCGATCTTGTTACGATTCAGTAAAAATTATAGGTAATAATAGTAATTAATGCTAAATTTCGCAATTTTCGGATGCGGAAAGAGGCGTGGCAAAAATTTGAAACAAACTTGACCTGCGTGGGGTTTATAGAAGTCTGTGTGCCAGATTTGGAAGCTCTAGCTCTTATAGTCTCTGAGATCTAGAATCTCGGACGGACGGACAGACGGACATGGCTAAATTGACTCGGCTGTTGATGCTAATCAAGAATAACTTCTATATTTCACTATTATAATCATTAATATTAAAATAAAATTTAGATTATAAATTTTATACTAAAAGTATACTAGTATAAAAATACTATGATTCACACAATTCACATTAAAATAAGAAAAGAAAGCTCATATATTTGCTACTTAGACAGAATATTAATTAAAGCTAAAATTGTAATACAGAAGTATTAATTAATAGCAGTAATCTAGCTTCCTTGCCCACTGTATTTTGGCCCCATTTGAGCTAACTTGGCGAAAACTGTTCCTTTCATTGTTGTTCTTCTTTTTTTTTCGTTTTGTTCTCGCATTGCGAAAACTGACTTGTAATTATGTTTGTCCTTTAATTGCGGCTCATTATGCGTGCGCTTTGATTATGCCATGCCCCAAGTGGCTCAATTAATGTGCTCTCTCTCTCACTCTCTGTCTCTATCTCACTCTACTCACAGATACGTCCACTCATATGATTCGACCTCTCTTAACCCCCTCGAAATACACTCAAGTCTGGGCCGTGTGCGTGTTTAGTGCCCACAATTTAATCGGCAACTGTTGGCCAATTTTTTATTTTATTTTTATGCCTGTTTCGGCCTATTAAGAGAACTAACAACAATTTCCACGCTGGCCCTGGGAAACTCGTTTTCTTTTTCATTTTCATTTTCGACTCTTGTTTATTTAAAACATTACAACAGAAGGAAAATGATATCTTGGCTCTTTTTCTGCCACTTTTGCCAAATGCCCAAAGACAAATAGCGCAACCCTTTTTTGAATTCCCTTGTAACCCTCCCCCTTTTAAGCCCCCTTTCAACTTTCTCTCAAATCCCCCCTTTCAACACATAAACTCTATTGGCCCAAAGAAAGAAGCGCACACAAAAAGTAAAATGGTTGGCATTATAATTGAAAATATGTTCAATGAAATTGTTTGCCAATATGAAAACGTTGTCAGCAGAAGAGAAAGGGTACAGCAAGAGAGACAGAGAGAGAAAGAGAGAGAGGGAGAGGGACAGCTGTCCAAAGTGTCCAGAGGTGGCAAAAGCAGCAACTCAATTATTAAGTGAACCCTCGAGGAATCGAGTAGGGAAATGAGATGTTGTGTGTGTAAAGAGAGCACGAAATGATTTTAATCAAGTTGTTCTGCATTCCGGCGAGAAATGCAAGATGAGAGTAAAAAAAAGAAAAAGAACTTTTCGATTAATGCCAGAGTTGCATTGAATTCTTTTTCTCTGACTTAATTCAAACCCAACTCAACTGTGAGAGGCCCTGAACTTACAATCAAAAATCTCTGAGCTCGATCTTCGCTGCGTTGAATCCAGGCACCGAAACTGTTATGGGAGTAGTAACTAAAAAGTCAAATTTTTTATAATTAATGGAAGACTTTAATTTTATAAATCATACTTAAATAAAACAATTTGTGATTAAATCAAAATTTTTATCCAATTATTATTTTTTATTTAAATCAAAAGTGTCCAAACTCACACAAGCAGCGAAACACGAAGTTACCGAAACGTTTTAACTGCTTTACACTGGAAAAATGAAATGAAGGCATATTCAAAGTGTTGCATCGTTACAGTTGACAACGTAAAGAGAGCAACGCATTAGTTGCAGTGTATGATGAAAGTTTTGCGCTGTACGATCTCTCCTCATTGAACGCAGATAAGCGACTGACATCAGAAAGCATCAGCCGAACACACGAATCTTGAGAGAACAAGCCGCAGAATGTGATATTTATAGAACACACGCATTCTCTGTGTGTCGGCTGCGACGCCAGCAGAATTAGGAGCTCTTATCCAATGGAATAGCCTTTTGGCATTTTGAATGATGTCTTATAAAAATAGTAAAAATAAAAATCAATATTAATTAAACACTATTTATTTTATTAATTCAGTCTTTACTACAATTAATACAATAAATAGAGTTTAGCATCGTAATTTTAAAAATAAGAATATTAAGTCGCCGACCTGTAACATAACTTCCAGTTTGAAAAAAAAAACTGGGCTCGATTCCCTCGGTAAATTGTAGTCAAACATGTGTTTTTAAGTTCTTCGGAATAAAACGCAAAAATTTAAAATAAAAATAAAAAAAAAAACAATTTACGTTATTAAATTAATATGAATTATTCAAAGAAAATTTAATTTTAAGCCAAAAGGATAAAAACAAACATTTGCCCAAATTGCATTTGTTATATATGTACATATGCATGTGATTTTTTGATTAATAACAGTTATTTTCAGTCCCTGTTCAAATCTGTAAATTGATTACAATTTTTATCTAAATTTCTCGCATTAAAATTCTCATATTTCCAAGTCTTTTAACATACTGTGGCCTTTGGTAATTGGACTCATTATTGGATTACTTTTCATGTGCCGCATTATGGCCAGTTTCGACTCTGAGCAAATTGAACGAGTGTCGTTTGCCTTGTTATGAGTTCGTCTCTTGCCAAAATTGTTGGTCGTCAGCTGCTGTGTCCATCATTATAGGAAATGTTGTGAGTTCTATAAAATATTCAAAATATGACAAGGCGCAGATTTTGACGAGCAGCAGCAGCAGCAGAAGAAAGAAAAGGGGGAGAGCGAGGGTTGACCGAGAGGTTATTGAACGAGACGGACAACGAGCGTTGCTTAAACAAAGGCAAGACGATAATAAACTTATTTGTTGGCCGCACAAATCGTTGGCAAATATTGCGTATAACATAAATAACAACCAGAAGTGTGTGTGCGAGTGTGTGTGTGTGCCCGCAAATGTATGCAACAATAAAAATTGTGGCGCGCTTGTAATGAGCCTTTATTGAAGTGGTCGTCATGGGTTTTAGGCCACGCCAGACCAATTGCCAATTGGCCAACTGGCAACGGGGCGTATGAATAATATAAGCTAAGCACTCTCTTGGCTGGGCCAAGGACCTACACACAAAAAAAACTCAAGATTGCGGAATTAAATCAACCGCAAAAGGTTTTAAAAATTGTTTTAAGTAAACTTTTTAATATTTTAAATAAAAGTAGAAAAAAAGTAAAATTCACTTTTAACTTTTATTTAATGAATTTAAGATGTATTACTAAAAAATTCGAATTTCTTTTTATCTTTAAAATAAGAAAACAATATTATAAAATTTGCTATGAAATTTTTTAATTTTGATGCAAATATTTTTTTATTTAATTTAAATTTAATTTATTTATTTATTTAATGTCAGTTAAAAATTAAAATAAAATGAAGCAATATTAAATGATATTAAGTAATTATGAATTATATTTAAATTTAAAAACTGGGGGTGTTCAAAGAATTTTTATATGATTCAACATTTGTTGCATGAATTGGGAAAAACTTAATCAAATCAAAAAGTATTAGTTGAAGTAATTAGTGGTAGTACAAGTATGAGTTAGATCAGGGATTTATCAAAAGAAATGAGATACGGCAATCACTATATACATCGATTATTGAAGATATCTTTTTTTGCACATATTTATTCTTTTCACTTTGACTTAAATCAGTCGACAGAAGAAAATTATTAAAAATTTTAAATAAAAGTTGAAAATAGTACTAAGAAATTCACATTTAATTTTTATTTAATACATTTTGGATTTATTACTAAAATACTCGAATGTCTTCTTATCTTTAAAATTAGAAAATAATATTATAAAATGGACAGTTAAATTATATCTTAGAAAAATTTAATTCATCACTGAAAAATTCGAAAGTCATCTTAGAATTTTATGCTTGAATCATATATTTTAGAGTTGGCAATTTTAATGCCAATCAGGAATTTAAATTTATAATAACTTTTTTTTGTATAGTCTAGTATTTGATTTGAGTAATAAAGTTGAAGCAGCCAAGCATCACGACATCATCAAGCGAACTCTTAAGATTTTCCGATAAGTGTGTCAAAAAAGTTTTCCGGCCTTTCACCTGGGCAAAAACTGAAAAGCGGACGGTCATTTGGCTGCCGTTTTTCGCATTCATAAAGTCATTTTGATGGACTTTATTAAACTTTGCAAGCCCACTCAGAGAGGATTAAAAAAAGGGGCTGCAAAGGCAAGGGGGCGTGACAGGGAGAGGGGTCTTAAATTGTCAGCACTCGAAAGGAAAGAAAAAAGAGAAAAAATTGAAGGCACAAAATGTGAAATGTTGAGTTGATTTTTAGCCCGTGTCAATAATGGTGATGCATGTTTAATTGCAAGGGCTTTTCAGGTGAGTGAAGGGGCTAAAAGAGGAAGAAAGGGGAGGGGGAGGGGGAGGGGGTAGTGATGACTTCCATTTAGTCAGTTGATAAATGTGTATGGGAATTATGTCGGCCTCATTAGCGTCAATTCTCATTGCGTGTGAGGTGACATTTTAGTGGCATGATTAGTTGCCTCTTTCCACTTCCACTTCTAATTGACACTTCTCCTCTTACCACTTGCAACTGCCACTGTCTGCGGTGCTGCAAAATTAGCATGTGATTTGGCTGCCATTCAGGCAATTTGAAATGTCAGTTCAGTCGCAGCTACCCAAGTGGCCCGCACACTCAGAAAAAGTGTCACGGCGACTTTTACCTCTTGGCGCTCGCTGCACAGTGGATAAAAATGTTAGCTTAAATTTGACAATTACAATAAAATATTTAATGAAATTATTTTATTACAAAATGAGCAACAGGTGTTTAAATCAGTGATCGTAATCATCATGAATATATTATACAAATTACATAGTTATGATTATTAAAAGATTTTTAAGGATTTTCTTTAATGATAATGATTAATTTTGAGCGACAATAAAAACCCACAAATAATCATTATATTTTATTATTATTTTCTCGCTCAAAATAAAATTTACTTTTAAAAAAGATTAGGTAATCATTTGAAATTATGTTTTTTTACGTTTGGGTTCCTTTAAAGGGTTATTCAAAAATATTGGGGAAAAATCCACGAACTAAAAGTGAGTTTTATTTGACCGAAAAAAATAAAAATCATGAATAATGATTATTTTTGAGTTTTATTTTTTCGCTCAAATTTAATTATTATCATTATTTTATTGTATATGTATTCTAGTCATTGATTTTTTGATGTAAAATAATTTCAATAATCATTATTTGCGGGCTCTGGTTTAAATATAATGTTCTGTTTATAAGCGTTCTATATGCGACTGGACTCTATTTTAAATATATGGTATTAATTATTAGATTTAGTTTTTGAAAAGCAGAAAATTTTTCTATTATATTTCATTAAATTTAAAAAAACTTATATATATTAATAAATTGATTGAAATAAATTACTGATAAAAATAAGTAAATAGTGTTTCAATATTTGTAACTTATTAATAGACCTCGGATTTTGCATACTTCCACATTTTTCATCAGATTGGTACCAAACTTTGTATTTAGGTATGTTATAATTTAAAAAAACCAATTTTTAATGCATGTCGAAAATATGCAAATTATATGCAAAAAATATGCAAAAAAAATATGCATAATATATGCAAAATATGCAAAAAATATGCAAAACATGCAAAAAATATGCAAAACATGCAAAAAATATGCAAAATATGCAAAACATATGCAATCGAATTTCATCAAAAAATTGATTTCCACAGTCGAAAATTGTTAAATCTAATAGCTGAAAAAGTGGGATCATCGTTTCCTGTCGCTAATTCCTTCATATGAAAATAATATAAAAAGAATTAATGGTCAATTTTATCATTTTACATTTACTCTGCCAGAATGTACATCAAGTATGTATATCGATTTTGCCAGCATCAGTCCAAGTGGCGTAGTGGTCGAAGTGATAAGTGCGCGGCATGCTAAACACGAGATTGGAGTTCGGATCTCAATCCGGTCGATGCAATGATTTTTAATTACATAACATTTTTAATTTTTTTTATATTTCTGGATTAGTAAACCAATTTTTTTTTTGTTTTTCTCATTATTTTTACTTTTATTACATTTATTAAAATTTTAATATTTATTCCACCCTATGAATCGATTTTTGTATTATTATTTGATTTGTTAAATATAAATTTTTGTTTGCATATTTTGCATATATTTTGCATATTTTGCATATATTTTGCATATTTTGCATATATTTTGCATATTTTGCATATATTTTGCATATTCATTTCATGCAAATATGCAAAAAAAAAAAAAATATGCGCATCGTTTTCCACTCTATTTTTAACGAAACGAACTTTGGTGTTATCAGAATTCACCTATCTTATCCCTATAAGAACATGCAAATATGCAAAATCCGAGGTCTACTTATTAATATTGAAACTGTTCTGTATTGAACTAGACTCTATTTGTATTATTTTTTGTATCTTTATAAAATCTAGTTTCTTGTCCACTGTGCGCTACTCCGACATTTGGATTTACACCTGTGTTCCTTGCTCACTCACACCCTCTTCTTGCTCTTCTCACCTCCTCCTCCTCCTTCTCTTTCTCTCTTTCCCCCAGCTTGTCTCTCTGTTCGCCCGCGTGTCGGAGTCATGAATGCGCTTTTGCTTTTCCAGCATGCCTTTAATCCCGCCAGACAGTCAAGGGCGACAGCTTCGACCTCAGCCCCAACCTCTCTCTCTCTCTCTCTCTCTCTCACTCTCTCTTTCTCTCTCTCTCTCGCTGGCCACGGGATGTTTCATTATGCGGCTGTTTCCTCTTGGGCCACACACAAAAAAAAGGCGACACTTTATGCATTTTACATACTCTGTTTTTGTGAAGTTGGAATATTCCATTTAACTTTTTTTGTTGTTTTCTGTTCCGTCTATTTTATTTTTATTTTTAAAAACAAATATAAATTTAAACTGTTCTGAAAGCACCTTAAAGCTTTGTTATTGTAAAATCCGAATTCTCCTTTCTTTTTTTCTTCATTTTTGTTTATTTTTCAACACAAATTTTAATGTGAACAGCTCTGAAAACACATTAAAGCTTTGATTAGTTTGAGTTTGAAAAGAAAGCTTCACATTTTCTAGATTTTGTTTGTTTTTAAGATGTGTATTTTCGCAACTCAAGTGATAGGAAACAATATTTTTAATGTGCTTTTGGAGGCCACTGCACTAGAGCTTTCACACACAAGTGAACGCTGAAAGCTTATGTTATGGCGCTGTTTGGTACTTCAAAAGCACATGAAAGCTCATCAAGCATTAAAGCTTCAATTAAATTACTGTCTAACCTTTAACCCATTTCAAGCTAATGGGTATTTAAATACCCAAAAAAGTATTGACATTCTAAAAATTCTAGCTCGGGGCATGTGAGAGATATCGAGGCAAAATTTATTTCATAGTAAAGAGAAATAATAAAAATAAAAGTATACAAATTTAACAGTTTAGTTATCCTTGGTATACTTGTAGTTTTTTACAGGTGAATATCTAGCTATTTTTCTGCATAGAAAATGTTATCGAAAAAAGCTGAAAAATGTATGGAAATCGAAAAATTTAAATTTGAAGATAAACATTTTTTTTTTGTTTCTTTCAACTTCTATGGTCTTCTAGGCACACATTTCCAAATTTCGTCAAAATCGTACCAGCCGATCTATGGGCTGCCATTAATGGGTTAAGCTCATTATCTGCTCACAATATTTTAAATTTTTTCCCTTTTATTTAAGGGCTAATTGAGTTAAGCATAAACTAAGTTAACATAAACTTCTCTTTAAAAGTTCATTAAAGCTTTTAGTTCAATACACTCAATAAATACACGCAAATCTGAGTTATTTATTTATTTATTTATCTTATTTATTCTAATAAAAATCAAGTATGTTTTATATTTGTAAGAGTATTAATTCCTCGTGTCTGCTTCACTTTTTACTACTTGAACATGTTTTATTTGCTTGGCATTTTAAGCTCACCTTTAATTCCGTCTGTCCTTCGCATCTTCCCTTACCCCCACCCTCCACTCCCCCTCTCCCTCTTTTCGTATTCCGCCTAATTTCATTTGTTTTTCCTGCGCTGCCATCAGTTAATTTATTTCGCCGCTAATTTGTATAAATTCTTTTCTCAGTCGCATTAAAAGCGACAACGACGAGACATCAACACACAAAATGGCCGACATTTACCTGTCAGTGGATGGGGGACTCCCCCTCCCAACCCCTTCCCTCCCCCATCCCCACACCTTTTTATGGCCTCTGTTGTTTATGTGCTTTTGCCTGACTGCAGTTCTTCTAATACTTATTGTTGTTGTTGTTGTTGTGATTCATGCACCTTTAAGTTTATAATTAAGTGCCTGGACTTTCCCCCTCCCCCTGCCTCCCCTCCCCTCCCTTTAGCTTTGTTGTTGGTCCGTTTAGTGTGCGAATTTATGACTGTTTTATGGTAGCATAAGTTTCATTAGTGCGTAATAAATCAAAGTAACTGGCCAGCGGGCTTTTTATACTTTTCCATTTTGGCCATGACGAATATTTGGCGTGTTTATTATCTTGTCAACAACCAACTCATTCCAAAATCGCTGCTTACAATAAATTAGGCACACTAACAGCACTAATTAATCTGTGTATCAATTGCCAACATAATCTTAATTAAAATATTACAGATATCACATTAACTCTTCTTTCTTATAATTTGCAAAACTTGCGACACGTTGTTTTGTTTTGTTTGTTTTTCTCGTCCGCGCACATTTTTCGTTCGTAAAGAAGAAGAGCGAGCGTCACTCACACAACACACATGTGTGTGTTGCCAATTTAGCTATTTTCCAACTATTTTACAATTTATCGCGCATTTGCCAATTGCAACCCACTAGATGTAGCGGGAAAATAGCTAAAAACACCATGTCAGAAAACAAACAGAAATTAAACACCAAATCTAGCCAATAGCAGTGCGCCTCTACGTTTTTTGGTATCTCTTGCTATGGTTTTCTGCGCGCTTGCTACCCCGGGCCAAAAAAAAGGGTTTCGCAATGTCAAGTTTTTTCGGCCAAAAAATTCAACTTTGAGCTAGAAATTTGAAAAAAATATCAGACATTTTGTTAAATTTTTCTCGAATTTCTAACGTTTTTTGTTTCTCAAGTTTTTTGTTATTTCTCAATTTTTTTTGGCTTTTTCACAACTTTGACACCAAACCAACTCTAAAATAAACTTCATTATTTTACCTAATTTTGGATTTTGTTGTTTTTTTTTAATTGTTTCTCAATTTTTTTAAATTCATTTTAGTTTTTCCATTTCAAATTTCGCGCACTTTTTTTCTTCTTCTTCTCTCTCTCACGTTGTTCATCGATAAATAATCGACAGCTGTAGTATATTAGCAAAGACACAAACCAGCAATGCTGCTATTCGCAGTATTCGACGCACTTGAAGTTGGCCGCAATCAGACGCGCGTGAAGTTGGCTGCTTAACGCATATTGAGACTACGTGAAGTTGGCTGCATAAGAGAAGCGCGCCAATTTTGAAATGCCGTTAAGATTGCAAAGCAAACCAGTTTGATTTTTAATAACAGATGTGAATTTAATATCTCTGTAATTTCAAATAAATTTAAAATTAAATCATATTATAAACACATATTAAGGTAATTTCTTTATCCATCTGGTATCAATTGTATTTAATGGTAAACTAAATCCCCGATGTAGATTTCCAAGATTCAATCTGCTTTTGAGCCCTTTTGCACTGTAATTTACTTATATTTAGCCAGCTGAATGGCAAAGCAGCGGGATATGCATTATTAATTCTCGAAAAAAGGCAATTTGACTTTGGTTTTGTTTTTGTTTGCAATAAGCATTATGTTGATTACAGCTTTTCGGAAACTTGGCACAATGCTTACACATATGGCTAAAAGTCGATGGAATTCTGCACTTCCGCCAATCGATAGTCAATGGTCGATGGCAGACGTTGGCTAACTAGCTGGGCCAACTGCAGACAAGACAAATGCGCCACTGACACGTGTTAAGAATGCCGCACATGGCCAGTTGAAATGCCACACAGCCAGACGCAGACAGAGACAGATTCAGACAGAGACAGAGACTGAGAATGAGACTGAGAATTGGACTCATGCATATGCAGAGTCGACTGGCAAGACGAGCCCGCCCAGAGTCCCTTTTAATGCCCTTGCAGAGGGTATCATGACTATGTCATGCAATGTGTAGCGCATTAATAAAGGCGTATAGGATATGTACTGAGAGTATATAGTTGAACTTCTATAAATCGAGCTTTTATAACTCGAGTTTCTCTTTAACTCGAGCTAAATGATTGGCAGTAAAATTAATAAACTTAAAGATATTTTTAGACGATGTATCAAGTTGATTAAATATGTTTTCATTAAAAATCGACAATTTCCTGAAGTTGTCGTAATGTTAATTTTGTCATTGTTGGGCCTTTAAATTGATTCTTCATCAAAATTTAAGATATTTTTAAAATTTCTTTGTTTAAAAAAAAATTGTCTTCCCCTTTGCCCCTTGGCATTTTTTCAAATTCTATGAATTCCGATACCTTTGTATAAACTTAACCGATTTTCTTGCGAAATGTCAATTATATCACTACATCAAATAAGATAAATATGATAGTAAAAACTATTAATTTTGAACATAAATAAAATAAATTAAATTAATTAAAAATAATATAAAAATAGTAATAGTAATAATTCATGCATCACAATAGATTATAGAACATAAAAATTGTAAAATAAAATGAAAATGAATCTTACAACTGAAAGCTAAAGCTTAAATTATTATAATTAGCTACTATTTTCATCTTTTTATTAATTGCAAATTGTTTAATCTTAATATTATTTTAAAATCAATGATTCTAATAGTGACTAGTGCCTTAAAATATAAGCGTTAGCTTGTGGCACTACGAATCGAAATAAAAAAAATTATATTAAAAAATTAAAATGATTCTACATCAAAATATAATTCATTTGAAAATCTCTTCTTTTTCCCAAATCTTTGAATCTATCTTTTATACGAACAACTTTTTTGATTCTTGAGATATCTCGATTTATCTCTCAGAAAAGATTTACTTAAAATTGCTCCATTGTATAATATAGAAACAATCAATGGAAAATGGAATCCCAAGCTTTGTGAGGGTATCAAGTCTTCGGCAAGCCAACGAAACAATTTCTTTCGTGTTTAACTTGCGCTCTGCACAAATTTCATAACAAATGACTAACAAGATGAGCAAGGCAGAAGTTACAAGGCAGCTAGATAAACAGCAGCAGCAGCAGCAACAGCAGAAAAAGTAGAAGTAGATGCAACACTAGATGCAGATGCTGAATCAGATGCAGAATCAGATGCAGAATCTGAATCAGATACATGTTCGTGTATCTGGAGTCGAGTGGAGTCGAGTCGAGTTGAGTTTGTTTGGTATCTGCATGTGCACAGCGGGTCGATTAGGCGATCGATGATCAAAGCTGCAGTTGGGGAGCTATTGATTGCGTGTGGCAATGGCAAATAAATGCCACAGTCCGAAAGTAGTTGCAACTGGCCAACTTGCAACTTGCAGCACAGGAAGCGCCTCGATCTCAGCTTATCGCGATCTCTGTTATCGCTGGCTGCATCGCCAACAGATGAAGAGACGGAACAGACGGGCAGACAGACGAGCGGACAGACGCCAGCTTAATATTCAATTTGTGCAAGCGTTTGTTAAATAAGTTTCCCTCTCTCTTTCCCCCTCTCTCTCTCTGTCTGTTGCCATGTATTTGGATATTGAAAATTGACCAAGTGCCTCGACGTCTCAGCTTAACAAGGCTCAGTTGGCAATTCACCAAGTGAATTCGCCTTGCAACTGCCAATTCCCAATTCCCAACACTCTCTGGCAAGGGCTACACTTGGAGAAAAAAAGTTAAAAATAGAAATTGGATACTAAAATGTAATTAAAATGTAATTAAATGCTAAACTTTATAATTTCCAGACTAATGAAAGCGTTTTTGATATTTGGAAATCATGTTTTAATTTTTAAAATGTAAATAAAATTTAATAAATAACATGATTTTTTAATTATTATTAATTTAATATAAACTTAAATTTAAACTAAAGGGATAAATAAGAAATTAAAATATAAATTTAAATATAAGTAACTATAAGTATAAATTCAGATTTAAATTGTAATTAGATACTTAAATGTAATTAAATTGTAATTTAATATTTAAATTTATAATTTTCAAACTTATGAAATTGTTTTTGATATTTGGAAATCATGTGATAATTTTTTAAAATTAAAATAAAATTTAATAAATAAGATGATATTAAATTATTATTAATTATATATACATTAAAATTTAAACTGAAAAGGTTAAATAAAAATTTAAAGTCTGGGAATGTTTTATAAATTAAATTGAATTTAATGGGTTTAATTTTCAATCGCAATTAAATTAAAATGTAACTTATTTTAAAGCTTTAAAATAATAAAATAAGTAAATTTGCAGAGTTATCAAATCACACTTGAAATTTTGAAAACACATTTGATTTAAATTTTATGAAGTGCCACTTACTTGATTCTTTCGCTCTGTGTAGCGGCAAGCAATCAGTGCAACAGACTGTGGAAAGACTGTGGCACGTACAGTGGAGCTTCCGCGCCGCGCAACTTGTTGCTGGCAACACTTCATTTATTTTGATAACCATAAGATTGCGAATAAGAAAAGCAAAACAAGAGCAACAATAACAACATTGAGGCATCCATAATCCCAGGTCAACCCTTAGCCTGTTGCGCCTTGATTGAAATTGCAGCCGACGGCGCACAGACACAAATACATATCCAAGACTACAGATACAGATGCAGATACATGGCTAAAGATACAGATACCGATACAGATACATTCGCCACGCATTTTGATTTCGGTGGTCAGGTGTCAGATGACCGCGAAGTTGAAGTTGAAGCTGAAGTTGACAACTGACACGTCGGTCCAGGGCCATTTGGCAGCATCCCAGTTTCTGTTTCTGTCTCTGTTCTCTGTTTCTCTTTCTGGCCTCTCTCCGACTTTGGGTTAGTTTCTGGCCAATGGCATTGACATTGGCCCTGCCTAACCCAACTGCCAACTGGGCAACTGGCTAACTCGGAACTGGCAACTGGGCGCGGCGGCATTCGATTTTGAAAGTCAATTAATTCAAATGTGTCAAAAATTAATACTGGCGACAATTGGCAGGGGGTAACCAGGGCTGCAACAGCTGCCATGGCTGGTAAATTAAATATATTGAATCTCTTACTATATTTGCTACAAAATAATAACTTTAAGAATACAAATGAAACAGCGTGTGCAGCTTCCTACTTAAAAACTTAAAAATGTCATGATGAGCAGCAGGAAATATTTAAAAATTTGACATAATGTTAAAATAGAGAAAGCTTTCAGCTAGATAGCTGAAATTAAAATTGAAAGAAAATTAATTAAGACATACTCATTTTAATTAAATTAAACACATAAGGAATGTAATCAAATTTGTATGCTGTTTCTTTCACTAGAATAAAGAAATAAATATATACAAATCATACCTGTTTAATAATGATTAGTAATCATAATCATAAGCAATTAGATTATCTTTGTTTAAAAGTCGAACTAATGATTAAATTACGATTATTTTCGATTTTGCCAATTAATTAATGATTACGATTAAAAAAAATCTAAAATAATCTAAAATTATTACAATTATTCAAAAATAGTCAAAAAAAAAAAAAAATCAAAAATAATCTTTTTGAGTATTCGGATTATTTTTGATTTTTTTCTGATTATTTACTATAACCGGTTTTTTAATGTTTGTAATGAAACTTCGACTTGGAACATAAAAAAAATTAAGTCTTAAATCAAACTACAAATAATATATAAAAAAAAATGTTTAAATGAAAATCATTTTTTTATTGAGAAAACTATACAAATTAAATTAGGGCAGAAATAAAATTAAGTTTTGAAAAAAAACGACATAACTCAATTCTATGCTTTACCTTAAACGGGTATATTGGTTTGTAAAATTTTGAATTTCTGTTTAGGTATAAAAAAAAAGTTTTGTTTCGGTTATTGTTTCAATTACGGTAACCAATTTCAATCGGTTATAATATGTTAACGGTTACGGTTATGGTTACGTTTTTAGTCCCTGATTTAAGCTATCTAATATTCATTTTGGGAACATTTAATTCTTTATATCGTATTAAATATACATACGCCCATCTGGTCACACTGATTGCTGACTGCTATTGTTGCTTTTGTTGCTATTGCTGTTGCTGTTCTTGGTGTTGTTGCTGTTTCACAATACGGTTAATGTCATAAATCCCTGCAGCTAACTGTACACCACACAGTTTGGGCCCAGTCAAATGGAGGTGGCTATAAAAGAGGGACACGGTGACTCGGGGAAGTTGAAGGTGGGAGGAAGGAGTCTCACTCGTTACATACGAGTATTTTATCGTGCCTGCTGCCTGTCATTGCCATTGCCGTTGCCATTGCCATTGCCATTGCCATTGCCATTGCTTATTGGCCTTATAAGGCTTGGCTCTCAGGGCTTGCCAAATGTTGCCCAGCTGTGTCAATGGCCATGGCCATGGCAATGGCATTGCTTTTGTCTTATTTGGAATTGTTGTTGTTAACTCTTTCACCCACTGACTGCAGCCATCGCCCCCTTCCTTTCGTTCACCCGCCCCCTTTCTTAACCCTTCTGTGCATCTCAGATATCGTTGGTAATTTCTCAGTTCCAGGCTGATTGTTCAGTGAGTTGAGCTCGACTCTAACTCTGACTCTGACTTAGTTTGTTTTTTGTGCACGAGGTCATCGCTTGCGGTTGTCCGTCTCTTTCTCCCACTCTCTCCCCCTCTTTCACTGTCTCGTCTATCTATCCATCAGACTGTCTCCTGAATGTTTGCTTACTTTGCACTATGGTAAAAAAGCCTAATTATCGACCTTAAGTACAATATGTTGTTCTTCAGTATCTTACAAATTGGTTGATTTTTTAAATCGAAATGCTTAAAAGAGAATATAAATATTTTTTTAAGATTTTTAGATTTTTTAAATCGGAATACTTAAAAGAGAATATAAATATTTTGTATATTTATATTAAGATTCAGCTGATTAACTGTTGCCAAATTGTGTATAACAAATAATATTAATATAATAAATATAATAATATTATAAATAAATTATGTAATGAAATAAATACAATAATAAGTAATAAATATGTTAAATCATTTGCCAAAATAAGTAACTTTAACATATTTTTTGCCAATATTTTGGGTTTTTCTACCACAGTGCTTTGTTGGGCATTTGTGTTTTTTTTTTTGTTATCTATTGCCGCGCACGTCGGGTCACATTAACGGTGCTTTCTCAACGCTCGAGTTCTGCAATTTGATTTCCTTTACTTACCTCAACTTACCTTTGAATTTTCGCATGCTTCCCTCCTGCCCCGCCCCCTCTGTCCCGCCTCCTCTGCCCACCGACGGCGAACACAACGGAAAAAGTTCAGCGCAGTGAAAAACAAACAATTAAAGTCATCAGAACTGTAACAATTGATGTTGCCATTGTTGTTGTTGTCATTGTTGTTGTTGTTGTTGCTTTTGTTGTTGTTGCTCACTTGTTGACTGGATTGGAACTTGCCACACGAATTTCCCTTGTCACAAACTCTCTTTCCTTTTCACCCGCAGTCAACTTTGTGGTTACATAATCTGATGCGATAGAAATAGCCATAAATAAATTATAGAAAATTTCATGCGAATAATTTTGCAGCTTGCAGATACATTTCTATCTCAAAATTATCTCATTATAATTTTGAATGCCTTATTGAGTAAGGTATACTCGCATTAAATGCATACATGTGAAAGAAAACGTTACAAAAATTATTGGTTTTTTTTTTGTATTTTTATAATTATTTGTGAAACATTTTTTTTTGTTTGTTTCATAATTTTAGCTCAATACCTATTTACCAATGCTTAAACATTTAACAAAACAACGCTATTCTATATTCATGTGCAGCTTTTTATCTTATTGTTAAAGATTCCTTTGAAATGTCTAAATGACTGTCGTTTCTATTATTTTTCCCATTACTGTATGTATCTTCGGACTCTTTTAGTTGTTTTATAATTCATATTTTATTCGAATAAAAACTATTTTATTGTAGTATAAATTTAATTTAATTTCTTTGGTAATTAATTTTTTTTTTTTCAAATAATTTGCCAAATTTAAAAGAACCAGAATCTGAAAAAGCATTTGCTTATTAACAAAAATAGTCAATCTAAAAACTAAAAACTTAAAAGAAGGACTAAGAGATCTTACAATACATGAACATAGGGAACATACTTAATATTCACTTTCTGGGCCGTACCATCATGACGGCTCTCTTGAAGGAGTACTCGTGGCCCCGTAAATGGTACCAGTTGACGCCCTTCGCATGGCTGTTGTCTTTATATTTGCCCGCCAAGTTGCTGTAAAATGACAAATTTATAAGCGGAATTTCAAATAGAGCATCATCATACCTGTAGTGACAAGTATTGTACCACCAGGCGCCAGTAAATCGCTGAGCGCAGTTTGTCGTATCACGATCATTATCACGATCAAATGTTGAAAATTTCATGGTATGATGATATGAGAGGGAATCGGCGGCGGTTCCACTCGCCTTGCCCAGAGTGTGCAATGCAAATTGTTCTTCCTCGTCCCCAATTGCAAATTTCTCATACTTCTCAAACTTTTCAGTTCCCTCAAAATCCTCGAGAACTACGAGCAACTCTTGACTGTACTCTCCAGTTAGTGCGTGTATTTTATCTAAGCCTAGAAAGAGCTCGCCATCCAAATCTCCGAATCCCTTTTTGTAGGTATTCCAGTTTCGATAGAAGTCCACACTTCCATCCATTCGTCTCAAAATGATCGTCCAGCCTCCGCCCTGAGTCTCTGCATCGCATGTCACTCTAAAGTGGTGTTTACTGTAGCTGGGAATGAGTATATCGTAGATTCCACTTCGATTGGAATTGGCAGTTGCCTCAGCACAATTGTGTACATGAGATTTCAAATGATGTTGATCTGTTCTTATGATTGAATCATTGAGTAATTTTCCCTGACGTTCCAGCTCCGCTCTGAAAACAGTTATAAATTGGATCTATATCGTATTTAAGGAAATGAAAACTCACCTTAATTCGGTTAACTGGGAACTAATCGACAGAAATGCTTTAGTCTCATTGAGCTCGGAAATCTGAATAGAATCGGAATTTAGTATGAATGAATTTATTAGTAATACTATAAAAATTATCTTCGACAACATTTTGCGACTGTTATCAACCAGTAGAAGACTGAATTTATAAGACTGAACTGAAAATCTGACTTTCATATCGTACTTTTATAGCAAATTCAAAAATTTCTTATCTTTTATTAACTTGCGATAAACAAAATGACTATGCAAAAATGTTTATAATCTTCTGATTCATGTAATACATATTTTAGATAAATAAATCAAATAGACTTGTGTATTTTTATTATGTTATCAATTCTGATTTTGTGATGTTCCTTCAAGATAAATCATTTCTAGCGTTCTTTGTTCTGTAAATTTTTTGTCTTCGACAAGGGCGTAGTCAGTTTTGTGTGAAGGGGAGGCAACATTTTTTAGTCTTTTTGTGCCTATAAACAAGTTTATTAACAGTAAAATGAAAGTAATGTAAATTATTTATTTGTCAGGGTATAATTATAATGAAAGCTTAATTTAAAAAAATTAAAAATATATTATCTAAGGTTTTTTTTTAAATAAATAAACCAAAATTGAAATTACTTGTTAAATAATATAAATAAATTGCCAAATGTACAAAAAAGAAATATTACTAGAATAATGAAAAATTTGGAAATAAAGAACACTGAACAAATTACAGAAAAATTTATAAGTGTAGAACCATTTAGAAAACTTTGATAAAAAAAAAAATAAAGACATCCGTTTAAATTCTAAGACTTAATCTTTCTTTTGTGTCTTAATGTATGTACTTTGTAGATTTTGATCAGTAGTGTCGAAAATTCAAAAATTCAATCCCATGGGATAGGAACTCATAATTCTGTCGGCGTCGCAGCCAACACACGTATAGAGAGAGAAAGAGAGAATGCGTGTGTTCTATAAATAGCACGTTCGTCGGCTTGTTCTCTCACGATGCGTGTGTTCGGCTTTTTGCTCTCTCACAAAGCATCTGATCCATTTCGATTTCAGCCGCTGAGTTGCGTTCACAGGAGAGAGACCATACAGCGCTAGACTTTTATCATACACTGCAACTAATGCTTTGCTCTCTTTATGCCAACTGTAACAATGCGACAATTCGAATATACTTTCATTTAAATTTTTCAGTCTAAAGCAGTAAAACGTTTCGTTCACGTTACGCACACAAGCGCAATGTTTAATTGTGTGAGTTTGGACACCACTGACTTATATACATGAATAATTTGTGCAACCAATTTGAAGTGATAATGAGTTTATTTAGGCGTAGGCGTAGTTGGCGCTCCGATTTGCTAACCTAGTCTGAAAGGTAATCTGTCCGTAACAGAAGAGAGCAGAGAAGAGTCGAAGATGGCAACACCTTGTGCCACATTTGAGGAGCACTTAACACCTCCTCAATTCCCGCTAACTGTTGAATTGAAAGACCTTGCTGGGATGTGTGCAACTGTGCCACATTATAATTGCAAGCTGATTAAAATGTAAATCATTCACAAGAAGAATCTGTTTTTTTTTTCTGTTGCTTCATAGACAACGAATTTGAAATTGCAGAAGTTCTGAGTAAATTTTGCTTTCGAAATCAGCGAAAAGGGAGTATTAAGGGGGATAGAGGGGGTGTGGTTGGGGTTAGGTTAATGGGTTGGTCTGCGGACTGTAACTTGTTATTTGCTGTAATTAATTTTGAAGCCAAAGTGCTAATTAATTCAGAGCTTCAGGTGAAGGCGTTGGAAGCGTAAATCGCAAATTGTGCTCAACATCCGCCGGACAGCGTCAAATTGTTGTTGTTGGTAGAAACACAGAAGCTGCCGCCGTGAAATTAATGACCAAAAGCTAACTCCAAAGTTAGGCGCTGCCAAAGTAATTTCTCAAGAATTTCAAACGACAGGAAACTTGCATAACTGTACAAAAGTCTCGAAAAGGTTCTTAATGAAGTTTGCTGTGTGGTTGCAGACTTACGCAATGTCAGGCCAAATCACAGATGAGATGTCCCGTCTCCAGCTGGGCCAAGTTAACTCCGCCAGCAGCCAGCAGCCAACTCTCTGAGCCAATAGTAACGCCTACCAATACCTTTAATTATAGTCCCCAGTCCCGCCAAGGACTTGCAGCCCGCGGGGCAAAGTGACTCTAGATATCTAGCTACAGTTTCATCTGCAGCCTCAGCTTCAACTTCAGCTTCAACTTCAACTTGAGCTGACCAAACATGACGCACGTATAGAAAACATATTTCAAACTAAACAAACTCATCAGAAAAAATGCTGGAACGCGTGCAAAATTAAAAGTAAAGCGAGAAAAAATGTAGACAACGCGTCAGTGAAATGAGGAGGGCAGATAGAGAGAGAGAGAGAGGGAGAGAGAGGGATAGCGAAGAGGGGGAAGCTAAGATATTTCTGGCTGAAACTTAAAGCGTGCACTTAGAAAAAAAAAAAGACTGATATTCAAATATTTACATTTTGATTTAATCTCATTATTTTAAAAATGTCCCAGAATAAATGTGGAACTTTAATAATATGATTAATTTAAATAGATTTTACATTAGGTATTAAAATAAAAAGCATTTTATTTTCTATTAATTTATATATTGATTTCAATTAATTTAAGTATGAATTAAAATAAAAAATACTTATTATTTTAATACAAAGCGTACACGTAGAAAGAAGCATTATTCAAAATTCTAATATTTACATTTAATTACATTACATTTTATATGGTTATATTATTTTGTTCCCTAGGTTCAGGAAAATTATGGTTTTATTCAATCAGCTTTAATAATACACATTTAATTTATTTCTAAATTAAATCAAAGATCGCCATAAGAAAATAAAAACAATTGGTTATAATTTTGTTATCTTGTAACTAATTATTTAATATGTCTAAATGTGTGAAGAATATAAAATTCTTAAAATATAAGAAAAAGTTATAAGTTGTAACTTTTGGTAACAAAATTAAATATATAAGAAAATTGAAGAAGTGGTTGAATCCAATCAATTCAAAAAGAGTATCTTAGCAACATCTAATAATAATATAAGAAGTAAAGAATATATCTTATAATAATATAGAACAAAAGCAAACCTCATGCAAAAGAACTTATAATTTAATATTTATTTATTCATTCATTCATTCATGAGTTCATTTATTCATTTATCTATTCATTCATTCATCCGTGCATTCGTTCATTCATTAATTTATCCATTTATTCATTTGTTCATTCATACATTCATTCATTCATTCATTTATTCATCCATTCATTCATTTATTTATATTTATTGTATTTATATTTTATTATTTGTTTATTTATTTTTTTATGAGTGTTTACGCTTTTTCTCTGAGTGTATGGAATGCCGCTTGTTATGCGCTGCACAGGAGGGTCGACAGCGCATCGTCAAGGTCGTCCGATTGGATCGTTTGGGGCGTAGACTAAGGCTGCTCCCCTTTTCCGACGCATGGCCAATGATTCATGTCATGGCCAAAAACACATTTGGCCTAAAAGGCGCCCCCGCTTCGAGTTGACGCCTCAGCGATAAAAGCGTGAAAAATTCTAAACTTTCCTTTTTCTTAATGCAGTTTGAATGTGCGATTTCTGTGTAAAAAGGCCTCTGGCAATTTAGTAATTATAAAATGATTAATTTTTGTGCATTTTCTCAACACCTTCCACTTAGCAGCGGACTGCAATAATAAAGGGGACCTTTTTTTAGTTTCTTAGTTCTTTAGACCCTGGGCCAGGCGTTAAAGCTCAACTACTGTCGATTTAAGTGCCGTTGGGTCCGTTGGCCGTTGCACAGTGCACATGGCCGTGCAGGGTATCATTAGGCCAGGCAAAACAATTTAAAATAACTGCCGCAACTAGCATAATAATATTAAGACGGCGACTCAAGTCAATGGCTAGACAATTTTCATAATGGCCAGAAATAAATCTGCAGCCGGAGTTGCCACAACAACAACAAGAACAACAACTGGCACAACAACCCTGGGAACGGTTGAAAATGCGATGCACAACTTAATTAATAAACTAATGAGCAGTTTGCAGTTTGCAGCCAAACGAGGTGCATTCTTATTCTTGGTATGGGCACAGCCCGAAGAGCCTAAACAGCCAGAGATTATCTCCCATCTCCCTCCCTTTTTCTCTCTTTCTCTCTTTCCTTTGCGCCCACTCTCTGAGCCCAGCCCATTTGAGAAATTAAAACAAATGTGCTACGTGCAAAAATGCCAAAAAAAAATAAAGATATCTCAAAACTAAAGCTGCGAACGTGTTAAGCAACCCCAAAAATACATACAAATATGTTTGATTTATGTCCAAGTGTATTGGGAAATACCTACCTTGAAATACGTGACAGTAAAGCAATGCGAGATTGCGAAATAAGTGAGAGATTAAAGACACTGACATCACTTGCACTAAATATATGAGCTCGAAATCAACTGGATTTCTGAATTGAAGCACATTTAAAATAAATGATGTCATTAATTTATGATAGACACTATATATTAATGTATGTATTTATAATACTCTATCTAAGATCTGAAGCGTGCTTGAAAAGATACAGCTATTTATAAATTTATTTATTTAATGACAACGAAGTGCACTTGCAAAAAAGTAATTTTAAAAATTAAAATAAAACTAAGAACATAAAATGATATTTAATAACTATGAATTATGTATAAACTTAAACTAAAACTGAGTATTTAAATTGAATAATAAAATTTAAATTAAAGTATAAAATTGATCAGCTGAAAATAAATCTCATTTTAATTTTCCACTTAGCAGTGTATATTTGAAAAGCAGTAAAATAAGTTTCTTATTATTTAAGACATAGATATTAAACTGAAAAATATTTTAGATGTTTCAATATTAAACATGTGGGCTCCCGACTATAGGATACCCGTTACTTATTAGAATAAATTTCAAATATTTTTTAGAGCATGCTTTTATTCACTTACATTGCTTAAAAATATTTAATATAGCCTGCTTTTAGGCATTTACATTGTTAAAAAACTTTAATCAGCCATTACAACCTTTCTATTTGTCCGATTTTATTACGATTTAGTAGGATGATAGGTAATACTAGTACTTAACATTAATTAGTAAAATTATCCTAATTCCACATAATGTTGATCAAGAATGTATATACTTTATAGGGTCGGAGATGCTTCCTTCTCCCTGTTACATACATTGCAACGAATATAATATGCCCTTTTACTTATTTTTCAGTAACGGATATACAAATATCCAGTTCGTCTTAAAGTTCTTTGACTGTATAGCTGATAGACGAATTTTTTATGGTGTTTTTAGATTAGAGCGTTTTACATTTATGACTTGAATATTCAATGCTTAATAAAGTCATAAACACAGCGCTTAGATGGTTAGAGCCAGTTGTAAATATAGAGATATTTCCCTAAGGCGAGGGTAAAATCCAGAGTTGGGTTTATACTTTGACATATGTCATTAAGTTGTGACTTGAGAGATGTGAGAGCATTTTACGCCTTTTTTCCATTTAAGTGTTAATCTGAAAGTGTTTGTCTGAATGATGAAGCTTCAGCTTATAAATATTAATGGCCTAGACATACAGATAAACAGGGGCTGACGACTCTCGCCTTCAGCCAATGGTTCATTCTCCATGCAGGAGGAGCTGGAGATGTCGTAGACCAAAGCAGCTTCAAGAGTCGAAGTAAATCATTTTGTTTTCACTATTTCACTCGGCTTTAATTATCACAATTCCAGATTTGGTGCATGTTCTGGCCACAATTGCCTGTTGGCTCGAACAGCTCATAAATTGTGGCACGAACAAGTTGATGCTGACGGCGACGGCTAACACAAAATAAAATGAAACAGAAGAGCAGCAAGAAATATTTATTGCAACTTGTAAATTGAAAATAGTCTTAGTTTAAGCTTTAGCTTTAGCTGTTGTTGCAACCGCAAGTCCCATTCAAATCAGGGAAAACTGATAGCCTTGCAGGCAGAATCGACAACATGATGCGCGTATTAACATGGACACAGACCTCTGTAAGTAGTACTCACTGTACTGTACCACATACCAAAGATGGCACCGGCAACATCGGCCAACAACTGTAACTGCAATTTGTACACTGAAATCAAATCAATTACTAAAAAGGT
>JBAMBL010000899.1:0-27950 GCA_037043405.1 Drosophila subquinaria
AGCCCCAAACATATTTTCTGTGAGTTTGGTTGATATATCTTAAGAACCAAAAAAGTTTTTCTTACTTAAGGTTATTTTGCATCCGATTGTTCCTATGGCAGCTATATGATATAGTCACCCGACTTTTACCAAATTTAGTCAGAATGTAAAGGACAGTCCCAGACATACAATCTGTAAGTTTGGTCTGAAATATCTTAAGAAACACAAATGTTTTTTTACTAAAGGTCAATTAACATCTGATTGTTCCTATGGCAGCTATATGATATAGTAATCCGATTTCAACCAAGATTGGTCAGAATGTAACAGACAGTATCAGACGTACTATCTGTGAGTTTTATTGAGATATTTATTTATATTTTATTATATTTTATTTATTATTTGTTTTAAAACTTTGCAACAATGATTTGAATTAAATGGAAATTAAATATATTTTTTAAAGCTAATTTAAATACTAGGGGGCTCCGCCCCCTGCTCGCTTCGCTCGCCAACCCCCGCTCGCTACGCTCGCAAAATTGAAAAGAAGGTCTTTTGTTTTCCAGCTTAACAAACTTAAACTGCTCGCTTCGCACGCCAACGCTCGCTTCGCTCGCAAAAATTTATAAGAACTTCTTTAGTTGTCCGGTTTAACAAATTAATACAATATAAGGGGGTCCGTACCCTGCTCGCTTCGCCCGCAAAATTGAAAAGAAGGTCCATAGTAGTCCGCTTTAACAAATTTATATAATATAGCATGTTTTGTAAAAAAACGGAAATATTAAACTTCCGCTGTCCGCGCTTTCAATGTTTCTTCTTGCTTTGGCTAAAACTCAGATTTAGTGAGTTGGCGGGAAAAATCCAGATTTGGCGGGAAAAAGCCAAATTTGGCGGGAAAAAGCTAAATTTGAGGAGAATTCAAAATTTAGCAAGAAGAGTTAATGTGTGAGTTTTCTAAGAATATCTCATACAACAACAGAGTTTTTGATTCTAAAGGTTAACTTTCATCCGATTGATCCTATGGAAGCTATATGATATAGTCATCCGACTTTGACCAAATTTGGTAAGAATGTTAGAGACAGCCCCAAACATATTTTCTGTGAGTTTGGTTGATATATCTTAAGAACCAAAAAAGTTTTTCTTACTTAAGGTTATTTTGCATCCGATTGTTCCTATGGCAGCTATATGATATAGTCACCCGACTTTTACCAAATTTAGTCAGAATGTAAAGGACAGTACCCGACGTACTGTCTGTGAGTTTGGTTGAGATATCTTGAGAAGGTAAAAAGTTTTTCATACTAAAGGTTATTTTTTCTCCGATTGTTCCTATGGCAGCTATATGATATTAGTCATCCGACTTTGACCAAATTTGGTCAGAATGTAATAGACAGTATCAGACGTACTATCTGTGAGTTTGATTGAGATATATTGAGAAACAAAAAAGTTTTTCATACTAAAGGTTATTTTGCCTCCGATTGTTCCTATGGCAGCTATATGATATAGTCATCCGACTTTGACCAAATTTGGTCAGAATGTAAAAGACAGTCCCAAACATACAATCTGTGAGTTTGGTTGATATATCTTAAAAAACAAAAAAGTTTTTCATACTAAGCAATTCTGTGTCCTTTTAAATATATTTCTTAAAGCTTTTTTAAATATTTAGACGAATATATTAGACTGATTAAGTTTATATCTTGGGGAAAAATAGTTAGATCAAAGTGTGAATTTCAAAGCATCTCTCTGAGGCTGCGTGTAAAGGCCAAGTTAGTGCTGCAGTGTTTGCCAAGTTAGCATATTTCCACTCTTTTTTTTCATAGCTTTCTCGTTGGATTCGCTTCTTTTGTTTTATGAGCGAACCGCCATCAAATGCAGTCGATGGAATCTGAATGTCACTGGGATTTCACGAGGGTTTGGGCAGGGGATGAAGTTTCAGTTTTAGCTATAAAAACTGGTATGATATCTGGTTATATGGGTGCAGATGTGCATAAGTATCTCTAGCCATATGAATGTGTACTAAAGATACATGGACTACAAAGTGTGTTTGACAGCACATGTGTGTATCTACTGTAGTTGTTGTTGTTGCTGTTGTTGTTGCTTTGGTTTTGGTTTTCGGGTGTTAAACCAAGGGACACAACCAGCTTGACATTTCGCCTTGATGTATCGAAGTCAACAGCATGAGAAACTGTGGAAGTTGTTGATGAGGTTTTGGATTAGGTCGAAGCTGATGATGTGGATGTGTCTCCGGATGTCAATGGACTTATACAACAGCTGCCACTGCAGTAAAACACTTGCAATTTGTATCATTCGGATTCGAAAGTCACAGCTTAACAGTGTTGGAAAACGACTAAAAATGTGCCAATTTTAAGTTTGCTACAAACACAGCTGAAAACTTAAATGTGTTGTAGTTTTTGAGGCTATAAAGTAAGAAAATGAATAGAAACGCAGTTTGGTTCAAGAAATGATGCGATTTGGATTTTGTTTTGAAGAATCCTTCAAAAAAAAAGTTACAACTGCTCAAAAAAGTGGAAAAAGGCGCTGATTGATTGATTGATTTAAAAGAAAAAAATATCTAGAAAACTTAACTTTTTTGTTACTATTTTTTTGTAATATTATTTTTAATTAATTTGTTGAATTTATTATTCAAATATAGTTTAGTAGTCCAACGGAAGACAAAATTGTTCTATTAGATAAAATTCAATTGAAACATATAACACCTTAAAGGTCCAGAAAACATATATAGTAAGCGAAAAAAGTCACCTTATCAACATGTGGCTTTTGATTAAAACAAAAAGATTTTATTTAATAATTTTATTTTTATTTGGAAAGGTTGTTTAAACTCCGTTAGAATGATGCAAAAATTTCTCTTTCCCATTAAGACCCATTGAAAAATTCGAATTTTCGTAAACGTCTACTTTTCAACACTTTTCTGATATCTTTACCTACCTCTTTACGAGGCAAAAATCAAGTGACGAAAACATTTTTATGTCCCAAAAATTTCTGATAACCAATTTTGTAACGAATAATATTAAGTTTTACATATAAATAAAAAAAAAAATTTTTTGAATTTCAGTACTGAGCAAAGAAGTGATTTTTATTAGGTATGAAGAACTGAAACATTTTAGCGAAATTTGCCGAGTGGCAAAATTCTATTTTTTAAATTATTTATATGTAAAACTTAAAATTATTCGTCACAACATAAGATATCAGAAATTTTTTGGGCATGCAAAAGGTTTTCGTCACTAGAACTTTACCTCGAAAAGAGGTTCTTATCTTAGATTAGTATGAATTTGAATTGAGTTTGTAAATGGGTTCATCTGTATATGACATTTGAATTTAGAAGAAGAAAAACTTTAATTAAAGTTAATAGAGAATTTTCTCTGTAAATTGTTTGTGGTCATGTACTGAAAATGCTACTTACCCGCTGCTTACAATTTTCACCACTGTGCTGAGTTAAAGCTTGGGCACGTTTTTGTGTGTGCACGTTAGTGATTGTGTGTGTGTGTGTTCATGTGAGTTTGGGTTTGTATTTAAATGATTTCATTAGAGACGCGCGTGCCTGGGAATCCCTGGAGTAATGCAGAGGCCGAAAGATGCTGCGGCTTTTGGGCCATGTATATAACGCATTACCTTAACTCATTTATCACCAAATTTAACAGCCAGCATCAGTGTCAGCAGGAATGGAGATGGAACTGAACTGGGCCGCATCTCTGGTCAGTCTCTCTGGGCTGGGGTTAAACCTTCATTTCAATTCCGACTCCGTTTCCCTCTCTCTCCCTCTCTCTCCCTCGAATGCCGTGTAATCGAGCGCTACGCAAATCGTTTTGTGTGACTTTCATACGTAAATAAGAAACCGGCTGAAACGGTCTTGGCCAGGTTCCGACTGTTGGACCGTCTTTTGTGCATGCGCTAGCAAAATTTGTTAATTTCATTTGCAGAGTTTGCACAAGTTTTAGCTGTGGAGCCCACGGGCAATCGCATTGTTTGCTCTCGGGCCACTTTTGTACAGTGGGTAAAAGGGCTAGATTAGCTTGCATAAATTAAAGAGTGGGAAAGGCTATAGACGAGCGCCCGACCATTGGATACCTTACTTATTTAAGTGTATATACTCTATGTTTATTGCATACTTTTAGGCAGTTAACTTGCTTAAAATCTTAAATAAGCGATTACCACCTTACTATTTGTCTGATCTTGCTACGATTTAGTAAGATAATAGGTAATAATAGTAGCTAATGTTAATTATCGCGACTATCGGAGGCGGGAAGAGGCGTGGCACAAATTGGAAACAAACTTGACCTGCGTGGGGTTCATAGAAGTTTGTGTGCCAAATTTTTAAGCTGTAGCTCTTTTAGTCTCTGAGATCTAGAATCTTACACGGACGGACAGACGTACAGACGGACATGGCTATATTGACTCGGCTGTTGATGCTGATCAAGAATATATATACTTTCTTTAATTTCTGTATTTCACAATTATAATCATTAATATTAAAATAAAATTAAAATTAAGCAATTTACAATTATTAAAAAGATGGAAATAGTAGCAAATTATAATAATTTAAGCTTTAGTTTTCAGTTGTAAGATTAATTTTCGTTTCAGTTTCCATTTTTAATATTCTATAATCAATTTTTATATCATTTTTAATTAATTCAATTTATTTTATTTATGCTTAAATTTTATCGAGTCCTTCTGCATTTTACATACATTGCAACGAATACAATATGCCCTTTCACTTATTTTTTAAGTAACGGGTCTACAAATTCTAAGATTCACATAATTCGCATCAAAAAAAGAACAGAAAACTTTGCTACTTAGAAAAAATATTAATTAAAGTAAAAATTTTAATACGAAAAAATTAATTAATAGCAGTAATCTAGCCTCATTGCCCACTGTATTTTGGCCCCATTTGGGCTAACTTGGCGAAAACTGTTCCTTTCATTGTTGTTCTTCTTTTTTTCGTTTTGTTCTCGCATTGCGAAAACTGACTTGTAATTATGTTTGTCCTTTAATTGCGGCTCATTATGCGTGCGCTTTGATTATGCCATGCCCCAAGTGGCTCAATTAATGTGCTCTCTCTCTCACTCTCTCTCTCACTCTCTGTCTCTATTTCACTCTACTCACAGATACGTCCACTCATATGATTCGACCTCTCTTAACCCCCTCAAAATACACTCAAGTCTGGGCCGTGTGCGTGTTTAGTGCCCACAATTTAATCGGCAATTGTTGGCCAATTTTTTATTTTATTTTTATGCCTGTTTCGGCCTATTAAGAGAACTAACAACAATTTCCACGCTGGCCCTGGGAAACTCGTTTTCTTTTTCATTTACATTTTCGACTCTTGTTTATTTAAAACATTACAACAGACGGAAAATGATATCTTGGCTCTTTTTCTGCCACTTTTGCCAAATGCCCAAAGACAAATAGCGCAACCCTTTTTTGAATTCCCTTGTAACCCTCCCCCTTTTAAGCCCCCTTTCAACTTGCTTTCAAATCCCCCCTTTCAACACTTTAGCTCTATTGGCCCAAAGAAAGGAGCGCACACAAAAAGTAAAATTGGTTGGCATTATAATTGAAAATATGTTCAATGAAATTGTTTGCCAATATGAAAACGTTGTCAGCAGAAGAGAAAGGGTAGAGCAAGAGAAAGATAGAGAGGGAGAGAGAGGGAGAGGGACAGCTGTCCAAAGTGTCCAGAGGTGGCAAAAGCAGCAACTCAATTATTAAGTGAACCCTCGAGGAATCGAGTAGGGAAATGAGATGTTGTGTGTGTAAAGAGAGCACGAAATGATTTTAATCAAGTTGTTCTGCATTCCGGCGAGAAATGCAAGATGAGAGTAAAAAAAAGAAAAAGAACTTTTCGATTAATGCAAGAGTTGCATTTTATTCTTTTTCTCTGACTTAATTCAAACCCAACTCAGCTGTGAGAGGCCCTGAACTTACAATCAAAAATCTCTGAGCTCGATCTTCGCTGCGTTGAATCCAGGCACCGAAACTGTTATGGGAGTAGTAACTAAAAAGTCCGATTTTTTATAATTAATTGAAGACTTTTATTTTATAAATCATACTTAAAAAAAACAATTTTTGATTAAAAAAAAATTGTTCACCAATTATTATTATTTATTTAAATCAAAGGTGTCCAAACTCACACAATTAAATATTGCACTTGTGTGCGTAGCAGCGAAACACGAAGTTAACGAAACGTTTTAGCTGCTTTACACTGGAAAAATGAAATGAAGGCATATTCAAGGTGTTGCATCGTTACAGTTGACAACGTAAAGAGAGCAAAGCATTAGTTACAGTGTTTGATAAAAGTCTAGCACTGTATGGGCTAACTCATTGAACGCAGCTTATCGACTGACATCGAAAAGGATCAGCCGATCAGATGCCTCGTGAGAGAATTAAAAGCCGAAGACACGCATCGTGAGAGAACAAGCCGCCGAATGTGCTATTTATAGAACACACGCATTCTCTCTCTCCATCTCTGTACGTGTGGCGGCTGCGACGCCCGCAGAATTATGAGCTCATATCCGATGGAATAGCATTTTGGCATTTTGGACACCACTGATTTAAATCCATGAATGTTATCTGATAAAAATTGGAAAAATAAACATCAATATTAACTATGTAGCAAAGACTGATTTATTAAAATAAATACTGTTTAACATCAAACAAAAGTTCTTTTAAAAATAAGAATAATTAAGTAACAATTTAAGATATTAAGTTAATATGAATTATTCAAAGAAAATTTAATCTTAAAGATAAGAACAAACATTTGCTATACATTAGACACAAATTGCATTTGTTATCATATGCATGTGATATTTTTGATCAATAACTGTTATTTTCAGTCCCTGTTCAAATCTGTAAATTTATTACAATTTTTTATCTAGATTTCTCGCATAAAAATTTTATATTTCCAAGTCTTTTAACATATTGTAGCCCTTGGTAATTGGTCTCATTATTGGATTACTTTTCATGTGCCACATTATGGCCAGTTTCGAGTCTGGGCAAATTGAACGAGTGTCGTTTGCCTTGTTATGAGTTCGTCTCTTGCCAAAATTGTTGGTCGTCAGCTGCTGTGTCCATCATTATAGGAAATGTTGTGAGTTCTATAAAATATTCAAAATATGACAAGGCGCAGATTTTGACGAGCAGCAGCAGCGAAAAGGGGGAGAGCGAGGGTTGACCGAGAGGTTATTGAACGAGGCGGACAACGAGCGTAGCTTTAACAAAGGCAAGACGATAATAAACTTATTTGTTGGCCGCACAAATCGTTGGCAAATATTGCGTATAACATAAATAACAACCAGAAGTGTGTGTGCGAGTGTGTGTGTGTGCCCGCAAATGTATGCAACAATAAAAATTGTGGCGCGCTTGTAATGAGCCTTTATTGAAGTGGTCGTCATGGGTTTTAGGCCACGCCAGACCAATTGCCAATTGGCCAACTGGCAACGGGGCGTATGAATAATATAAGCTAAGCACTCTCTTGGCATTGCCAAGGACCTACACACAAAGAAAACTCAAGATTGCGGAATAAAATCAACCGCAAAAGATTTTAAAATTAGTTTCAAATAAACTTTTTAATATTTTAAATAAGAGTAGAAAAACGTATAATAAAATTCACTTTTAACTTTTATTTAATACATTTTAGATTAATTACTAAAAAAATTTAATTGTCTTCTTATCTTTAAAATTAGAAAATAATATTATAAAATTAGCTATGCAATTTTTTAATTTTGATGCAAACATTAATTTTTTTTTTATTTAATTTAAATTTTATTTATTTATTTATTTAATGTCAGTTAAAAATTAAAATAAAATGAAGCAATATTGAATGATATTAAGTAATTATGAATTATATTTAAATTTAAAAACTGGATGTGTTCAAAGAATTATTATATGATCCAACATTTGTTGGGAAAAACTCAATCAAAGAAAAAAGTATTAGTAGTAGTAATTAGTGGTAGTACAAGTGTTAGTTAGGTCAGGGATTTATCAAAAGAAATAGGATATGGCAATCAGTATATATATCGATTATTGAAGATCTCATTTTTTTTGCACTTATTTATTCTTTTAACTTTGACTTAAATCAGTCGACAAACGAAAATTATTGAAAATTTTAAATCAAATGAGAAAATAAAATTATAAAATATACAGTTAAATTTTATTTAAAACATTTTTAATTTATTTCTACAAAATTCAAATGTCTTCTTATCTTTAAAATTATAAAATAATATTATAAAATTAACAATTAAATTGTATCTTACACAAATTTAATTTATTACTGAAAAATTTGAAGTCTTCTTAGAACTTTCAGCTCGAATCAAATATTTTAGACTTGCCAATTTGGATGTCAATCAGGAATTTACATTTATAATAACTTTTTTTTTGTGTAGTCAAGTATTTGATTTGAGTAATAAAGTTGAAGCAGCCAAGCATCGCGACATCATCAAGCGAACTCTTAAGATTTTCCGATAAGTGTGTCAAGAAAGTTTTCCGGCCTTTCACCTGGGCAAAAACTGAAAAGCGGACGGTCATTTGGCTGCCGTTGTTCGCATTCATAAAGTCATTTTGACGGACTTTATTAAACTTTGCAAGCCCACTCAGAGAGGATTAAAAAAAGGGGCTGCAAAGGCAAGGGGGCGTGACAGGGAGAGGGGTCTTAAATTGTCAGCACTCGAAAGGAAAGAAAAAAGAGAAAAATGATGGCACAAAATGTGAAATGTTGAGTTGATTTTCAGCCCGTGTCAATAATGATGATGCATGTTTAATTACAAGGGCTTTTCAGGTGAGTGAAGGGGCTAAAAGAGGATGAGGGGGGAGGGGTAGGGGGGAGTGCTGACTTCCATTTAGGCAGTTGATAAATGTGTATGGGAATTATGTCGGCCTCATTAGCGTCAATTCTCATTGCGTGTGAGGTGACATTTTAGTGGCTTGATTAGTTGCCTCTCTCCACTTCCACTTCTACTTGACACTTCCCCCTCCCCTCCTGCCACTTCCACGTGCAACTGCCACTGTCTGCGGTGCTGCAAAATTAGCATGTGATTTGGCTGCCATTCAGGCAATTTGAAATGTCAGTTCAGTCGCAGCTACCCAAGTGGCCCACACACTCAGAAAAAGTGTCACGGCGACTTTTACCTCTTGGCGCTCGCTGCACAGTGGATAAAAATGTTAGCTTAAATTTGACAATTACAATAAAATATTTAATGAAATTATTTTATTACAAAATGAGCAACAGGTGTTTAAATCAGTGATCGTAATCATCATGATTATATTATACAAATTACATAGTTATGATTATTAAAAGATTTTAAAGGATTTTCTTTAATGATAATGATTAATTTTGATCAAAAAAAACTCACAAATCATTAGTTTTGATTATTATTTTTTCGCTCAAAATAAAATTTACTTTTAAAAAATTACGTAATCATTTGAAATTATTTTTTTACTTTTGGATTTCTTTAAAGGGATATGCAAAAATATTGGGGAAAAATCCTACACAAAAGCAACGAATTAAAAGTGAGTTTTATTTTGAGCGAAAAAAATAAAAATCATGAATAATGATTATTTTTGAGTTTTATTTTTTCGCTCAAATTTAATTATTATCATTATTTTATTGTATATGTATTCTAGTCATTGATTTTTTGATGTAAAATAATTTCAATAATCATTATTTGCGGGCTCTGATTTAAATATAATGTTCTGTTTATAAGCGTTCTATATGCGACTGGACTCTATTTTAAATATATGGTAATAGTCATCAGATCTAGTTTTTTGAAAAGCAGCAAATTTTTCTATTATTTTTCTTTAAATTTAAAACAATTGGTATATAGGAATAAATTGAATGAAATAAATTACTGCTTAAAATAAGTAGCTGGTGTTTCAATATTTGAAACTTATAAATTATTATTAAACTAATAATTATTATTGAACTAGACTCTATTTGTATAAAGATGAAATCTATTTTCTTGTCCACTGTGCTCTGCTCCGACATTTGGTATAACACCTGTGTCCCTCACTCACTCACACCCTCTTCTTCCTCTCCTCCCCCTCCTTCTCCTCCTCTTCCTCTCTTTCCCCCAGCCTGTCTCTCTGTTCGCCTGCGTGTCAGAGTCATGAATGCGCTTTTGCTTTTCCAGCATGCCTTTAATCCCGCCAGACAGTCAAGGGCGACAGCTTCAACTCCAGCCCTTACCCCGCTCTCTCTCTCTCTCCCTCCCTCTTTCCTATGTTCTCTCTCTCTGGCCACGGGATGTTTCATTATGCGGCTATTTCCTCTTGGGCCACACACAAAAAAAAGGCGACACCTTTTGCATTTTACATACTCTGTTTTTTGAAATCAGAATTTTCAACTTAACTTTTTTGTTGTTTTCTTTTCCGTCTATTTTATTTTTATTTTTAAAAACAAATATTAATGTAAACAGTTCTGAAAGCACGTTAAAGCTTTGATTAGTTTGAGTTTGAAAAGAAAGCTTCGCATTTGCTTTATTTGTTTGTTTTAAAAATGTGTATTTTCGCAACTCAAGTGATAGGAAACAATATTTTCTAATTTGCTTTTGGACACCACTGCACTAGAGCTTTCAAAAACACAAGTGAACGCTAAAGCTTATATTATTGCACTGTTTGGTACTTAAAAAGCACATGAAAGCTCATCAAACATTAAAGCTTCAATTAAATTAACGTCTAAGCTTTAAGCTAAGAATTTCCTCTCATTATTTAATTTTTTTCTGTTTGTTTAAAGGCTAATTTAGTTAATCAATCTTGTGCTTTTCAACATAAACTTTACTTTTAAAGTTCATTAAAGCTTTTAGTTCAAATAAATACACTTTAATCTGAGTTATTTATCTTATTAATTCTAATAAAAGTCGAGTATGTTTTATTTTTGTAAGAGTATTAATTCCTCGTATCTGCTTCAGTTTTTGCTGCTTGAACATGTTTTATTTGCTTGGCATTTTAATCTCACCTTTAATTCCGTCTGTCCTTCGCATCCCCTTCTTCTCCCTCCCTCTTCCTCTTTTCGTATTCTGCCTAATTTCATTTGTTTTTCCTGCGCTGCCATCAGTTAATTTATTTCTCCGCTAATTTGTATAAATTCTTTTCTCAGTCGCATTAAAAGCGACAACGACGAGACATCAACACACAAAATGGCCGACATTTACCTGTGAGTGGATGGGGGGAGTCCCCCCCCACCCCTTCCCTCCCCCCTCATACCTTTTTATGGCCTCTGTTGTTTATGTGCTTTTGCCTGACTGCAGTTCTTCTAATACTTATTGTCGTTGTTGTTGTTGTTGTTGTTGTTGTTGTTGTTGTTGTTGTTGTTGTTGTTGTTGTTGTTGTTGTTGTTGTTGTTGTTGTTGTTGATTCATGCACCTTTATGTTTATAATTAAGTGCCTGGAATTTCCCCTTCTTCCCCTTCTTCCCCCTCCCAATGCTTTAGCTTTGTTGTTGGTCCGTTTAGTGTGCGAATTTATGACTGTTTTATGGTAGCATAAGTTTCATTAGTGCGTAATAAATCAAAGTAACTAGCCAGCGGGCTTTTAAGTCTCTTCCATTTTGGCCATGACGAATATTTGGTGTGTTTATTATCTTGTCAACAACCAACTCATTCCAAAATCGCTGCTTACTATAAATTAAATAAATTAGGCATATTGACAGCACTAATTAATCTGTATACCAATTGCTAACACAAACTTAATTAATATATTACACATAAATCACATTAACTTTGAGCTAGAAATTTGAAAAAAATATCAGAAATTTTGTTAAATTTTTCTCGAATTTCTAACGTTTTTTGTTTCTCAAGTTTTTTGTTATTTCTCAATTTTTGTTTGGCTTTTTCACAACTTTGACACCAAACCAACTCTAAAATAAACTTCATTATTTTACCTAATTTTGGATTTTGTTGTTTTTTTTAAATTGTTTCTCAATTTTTTTTAATTCATTTTAGTTTTTCCATTTCAAATTTCGCGCACTTTTTTTCTTCTTCTTCTCTCTCTCACGTTGTTCATCGATAATTATCGACAACTGTCTTATATTAGCAAAGACACAAACCAGCAATAGGTGAGCTAAAGTGCGCAACGTAAGGCTGGCCGCTAAACGCAGTATTCGACGCACGTGAAGTTGGCCGCACTCAGACCGGCGTGAAGTTGGCTTCTTAACGCATGTTGAGACTACGTGAAGTTGGCTGCATAAGAGAAGCGCGCCAATTTTGAAATGCCGTTAAGATTGCAAAGCAAACCAGTTTGATTCTTAATAACAGATGTGAATTTAATATCTCTGTAATTGCAATTAAATTAAAATTTAAATCATATTATAAACACATATTAAGGTAATTTCTTTATCCATCTGGTACCAATTGTTTTTAATGGTAAACTAAATCCCCGATGTAGATTTCCAAGATTCAATCAGCTTATGAGCCCTTTTGCACTGTAATTTACTTATATTTAGCCAGTCGAATGGCAAAACAGCGGGATATGCATTATTAATTCTCGAAAAAGGCAATTTGACTTTGGTTTTGGTTTTGTTTGCAATAAGCATTATGTTGATTACAGCTTTTCGGAAACTTGGCACAATGCTTACACATATGGCTAAAAGTCGATGGAATTCTGCACTTCCGCCAATCGATGGTCGATGGTCGATGGTCGATGGCAGACGTTGGCTAACTAGCTGGGCCAACTGCAGACAAGACAAATGCGCCACTGACACGTGTTAAGAATGCCGCACATGGCCAGTTGAAATGCCACACAGCCAGACGCAGACAGAGACAGATTCAGACAGAGACAGAGACTGAGAATGAGACTGAGAATTGGACTCATGCATATGCAGAGTCGTCTGGCAAGACGAGCCCGCCCAGAGTCCCTTTTTATGCCCTTGCAGAGGGTATCATGACTTTGCCATTGCGTATAGGATATTTAGTGAATGTATGCAACTCGAATATCTTCTAACTAAAACTAAATCAAGAACAAAAAGAATTCCATACGTCAAAGTCTCCATAATTCGAAATTTTTCTTTGGATAATGGTGATTCAAATTAGGCAAGTTCGACTGTACCTGTGATGTAAAGATAAATTTAGATAGACTATTTTTTGACGATGTCTCAAGTTAATTTAATATATTTACATTAAAAATCGACAATTTCTTGAAGTTTTCGGAATGTTTATTTTGTCATTGTTGGGCCTTTAATTTGATTCTTCAACAAAATAAATTTATTTTTAAGATTTCTTTATTAAAATAAAAGAACTGTCCTCTTTTTCCGTGCTTACCCCTTTAGTTTTTTTTTTAAATCTATGAATTCTCATACCTTTGTCCAAACTTAGCCGATTTTCTTGCGAAATGTCAATTACATCACTACATCGTTTCTAAATAAGATTAATATGAAAATATGATAATAAAAAACATAAAATTTGTACATAAATTAAATAAATTAAATTAATTAAAAATAATAATAATAATAATAATAGTAATAATTCATGCGTCACAATAGATTATAGAAAAAAAAAATGTAAACTAAAATTAAAATTAATCTTACAACTGAAAGCTAAAGCTTAAATTATTATCATTAGCTACTATTTTCATCTTTTTATTAATTTCAAATTGTTTAATCTTAATATTATTTTAAAATCAATGATTCTAATAGTGACTAGTGCCTTAAAATATAAGCGTTAGCTTGTGGCACTACGAATCGAAATAAAAAAAATTAAATTAAAAAATTAAAATGATTCTACATCAAAATATAATTCATTTGAAAATCTCTTCTTTTTCCCAAATCTTTGAATCTATCTTTTATACGAACAACTTCTTTGATTCTTGAGATATCTCGATTAATCTCTCAGAAAAGATTTACTTAAAATTGCTCCATTGTATAATATAGAAACAATCAATGGAAAATGGAATCCCAAGCTTTGTGAGGGCATCAAGTCTTCGGCAAGCCAACGAAACAATTTCCTTCGTGTTTAACTTGCGCTCTGCACAAATTTCATAACAAATGACTAACAAGATGAGCAAGGCAGAAGTTACAAGGCAGCTAGATAAACAGCGGCAGCAGCAGCAACAGCAGAAAAAGTAGAAGTAGATGCAACACTAGATGCAGATGCAGATGCTGAATCAGAATCAGATGCCGAATCAGAATCCGAATCAGATACATGTTCGTGTATCTGGAGTCGAGTCGAGTTGAGTTTGTTTGGTATCTGCATGTGCACAGCGGGTCGATTAGGCGAATGATGATCAAAGCTGCAGTTGGGGCAGCTATTGATTGCGTGTGGCAATGGCAAATAAATGCCACAGTCCGAAAGTAGTTGCAACTTGCAACTTGCAGCACAGGAAGCGCCTCGATCTCAGCTTATCGCGATCTCTGTTATCTCTGGCTGCATCGCCAACAGATGAAGAGACGGGACAGACGGGTAGACAGACGAGCGGACAGACGCCAGCTTAATATTCAATTTGTGCAAGCGTTTGTTAAATAAGTTCCCCTCTCTCTTTCCCCCTCCCTCTCTCTCTCTTTCTCTGCTGCATCCACTGCTGCTGCCATGTATTTGGATATTGAAAATTGACCAAGTGCCTCGACGTCTCAGCTTAACAAGGGCTCAGTTGGCAATTCACCAAGTGAATTCGCCTTGCAACTGCCAATTCCCAATTCCCAACACTCTCTGGCAAGGGCTACACTAAGAGAAAAATGGTTGTAAAATAATAAATTCAGTTTTAAATTGTAACTAGATAATTAAATTGTAATTAAAAACTAAATTTATCATTTATAGACTTATAAAAGCGTTTTTGATATTTGGAAATCATGTTTTACTTTTAAAAATTTAAATAAAATTTTATAAATAATATGATATTAAATTGTTATTATTTATACCAGAGCTTGCAAATAACAGTCGACCGTTTGTTTTTGTTCAAAAATAACTGTTATTTACGGACTCTTTGCTTAAAGTGTCATAAATGAACCGTTCACACAGTTTTTAAACAAATCGGTCATTCTCACACCACAATCAATTTTTAAAAAGCAAAGGGCTCGGGTTGTAAACTGTCAATTTAAAATTGAGCGAATTAAATAAAAGTCTTTTCATTTATTTTAGTTTGTGACTTGCTTTCAATAATCAAACATATCTTAACAATTAAACTATTTTTGTGAAAAATGGGCCGTGAGCAAAATAAAAAAGTTCAACAATTTTTTAAATTCGACGCACAACAAAAAAAATCCCAGTGTACCGTATGCGGCGTAAAACTTGCAGGATCGCACTCAACAAATTTAAAACGGCACTTAAATTCAAAACATGCTGTATTAGTGGAAGAAGTTGAGAGCAACGATTACATTGAAGTGGAACCCGTTATAAAAAAAAAAAAAATTTCATACGAATCAAGTGAAGAGGCAATCGTTTCTTCGCTAGTTAAAATAGTGACCACGGACGGAAAGCCATTTTTGTTTCTTGATAGTGAAGGATTTCGTGAAATACTTAACCCAGTTTACAGCGCGCTTTCTATGAACCAAATAACGTCGCGCAACATAATGACTTATGTAAAAATCAAAGAGCAGTTGATTAAAGACCAAATAAAAGCACTTGTAAAAGGAAAACTTTTATCCCTCAAGACACGTACGAGGCAACTATGAAGTTGCAAGAAAAGAGTTTAGTCTACAGCGAGTTCTTTATTATATGGATGGTACTCAAATTAAAGTGCGAGAATAGCCAAAATATTATAAAAAAAAAATTATTGGCGCAGATAAAAATTCGAGAGTGTCATTTGCTGCAAAATGAAGCATTGCTCGCTGCTATTTATATGGATCCCCGCGTGAGCTGTCTACTAACTGCCCACCAAAAATTGTTGGCAAAACAAAACCTAAAGAAAATTGCATTCCGATTATTCGAGCTGAAGCAAGTAAGTCTTTTTTTTCTTTGATGTTCAGGTCCTGTCTTATTTTGAATTTCTCTTAATTATAATTAATAATTATTTAAGGTGCATGCCCCAAATCCAAATGTGCCATCATGCGAGGCTGAAAACAATGATCAGCCGCAGGAGCCCTCATCCGAAAATAATTTATGTGCTGTCGAGGAAAATGATATGTTTTCCGCCTATTTGGATGGCGTACAGACAGTGACCGTAACAAAGGAAGATCCTGTTTCCGCAAAACTTCAACAAATCTATGCTGATATCGAGAACTTCGATTTAATGAATGGTCGTTTACCATTGACCGATAATATTTTGCATTTTTATAGAGACAAGAAGCTACAGTCACCACACCTGAGTGCGCTCGCACAAGTTGTGCTGGCTACACCGGCGACGCAAGTATCGGTTGAAAGGGCATTTTCAGCGCTTCATTTTATTTTGTCGGAGAAACGCAACTCATTAAGCGGAGAAAATTTAAACTCTTTATTGGTGGTGAAGCTTAACACAGAATAAATAATTATAATATATGTATGTGAATTTATTATGTTTACAGGGAGTAAATAGGGTATTCATACTATTCTTGGGGGCAAGATGCCACTAATTATGGGTAAACTTTTTAAAATTTTAAGAAGTATAACATAAAATAACGTGGAACATAAGAAAAAAATGAATGAACGTTTGAACTGAGCTTTTCATTTTTTGTTCACCTAGTGACTGTTATATTTTGAGTACTCAATCGGTTTTTCTCAATAATTTGTTATTGAAAGAAAGTTACTAGATTAGTTCAACTGAGAAAATTCAACCGAAAAGGAAAAAAGAAAAACCGAATTGATCTGCTCAGACAAAGAGCAAGCGTGTGTGTTTATTTCGGTTATTTTCGTGAGTAGATCGCAAAAAAAAAAACGGTCGACTGTTATTTGCAAGCTCTGATTTATACATAAATTTTAATTTAAACTAAAAGGATAAACAAGAAGTTAAAATATAAATTTAAATATAAGTAAATGATAAATTATAAATTCAGGCTTAAAATGTAATTAGATAAATAAGAAGTTTAAAGATAAATTTAAATAAAAATAATTGTTAAATTAGAAATTAAGATTTAAATTGTAATTAGATACTTAAATGTAATTAAATTGTAATTTAATATTTAAATTTATAATTCTCAAACTTATGAAATTGTTTTTGATATTTGGAAAACATGTGTAAATTTTTTAAAATTAAAATAAAATTTAATAAGTAATATAATATTAAATTATTATTAGTAATATATACATTTAAATTTAAACTGAAGGGACAAATAAGAAGTTATAGTCTGGGGATGTTTTATAAATTAAATTTAATTTAATGTATTTCATTTTCAATCGCAATTAAATTAAAAATACTTACATTTTCAGAGTAATCAAATCATACTTGATATTTTGAAATCACATTTGAATTAAATTTTTATGAAGTACAAATTACTTGATTCTTTCGCTCTGTGTAGTGGCAAGCAATCAGTGCAACAGACTGTGGCAAGACTGTTGCACGTACAGTGGAGCTTCCGCGCCGCGCAACTTGTTGCTGGCAACACTTCATTTATTTTGATAACCATAAGATTGCGAATAAGAAAAGCAAAAACAAGAGCAACAATAACAACATTGAGGCATCCATAATCCCAGGTCAACCCTTAGCCTGTTGCGCCTTGATTGAAATTGCAGTCGACGGCGCACAGACACAAATACATATACAAGACTACAGATACAGATGCAGATACATAGCTAAAGATACAGATACCGATACAGATACATTCGCCACGCATTTTCATTTCGGTGGTCAGGTGTCAGATGACCGCGAAGTTGAAGTTGAAGCTGAAGTTGACAACTGACACGTCGGTCCAGGGCCATTTGGCAGCATCCCAGTTTCTGTTTCTGTCTCTCTTTCTCTTTCTCTTTCTCTTTCTGGCCTCTCTCCGATTATGGCTCTGACTTTGGGTTAGTTTCTGTCCAATGGCATTGACATTGGCCCTGCCTAAACCAACTGCCAACTGGGCAACTGGTAACTGGGCGTGGCGGCATTTGGTTTTGAAAGTCAATTAATTCAAATGTGTCGAAAATTAATACTGGCGACAATTGGCAGGCGGTAACCAGGGCTGCAACAGCTGCGAGGGCTGCTATAGTAAATATAAAATACATATATTGAATCCCTTACTATATTCGCTACAAAATAATAACTTTTGAAATACAAATGAAACAAAATGTGGTGTTTCTCACTCAAAAACTTATATTTGTCATGAAGAGCAGCAGAAAATAGGACATAGAAAATAAGACATAATGTTAAACAAGAGGGAGTTGTCAACTAGAAGATACTCTGTATGCTATAACAGAGGTTCAGGGTTAACAAAAGTAAACTTAAACTAAAATTGAAAGACAATTAATTAATTCTTAGGGCCGTTTTTTTCAATGTAGTATCAAATTTGACATTAATTTCTATACATTTAACGTCAAATGCTCTTTTCAATAGTAGTTATCAAACACCATATTTAGACATTGAAAAAACAGGCCTTATTGTAATGCTTTTTAATAAAAATTAAACAAATAAGGAATATAATCAAATTTGTATGTTGTTTCTTTTACAAGAACCGAGAAGTAAATAAATACAATACCAATTACTAATACTTATTGATCTGATTGAATTTTCTGAGTGTCCCAATTCATGCAACAAATGTGGGATTATTTAATAATTTTTAAGCACCCGCAGATTTTTACATTCTTCATTTTTAATTTCTTTTTTATCCGCTCAACTTACATTTAAATTGATATGTAATTAATATTAATTTAATTAATGTTAATTTACTTAATTTTATTCAAATTTTTCAAAGTATTTTTGGTACTGCTCTTATGGTGGCTGACATTAAATAAATAAATAAAATATCGAATATCAGTTACAGTTTCGGTTTCGATCATGCAAATTTGTTGCATATCGTTTACTTAACGATTACCGGTTTTTTTAATGTTTGGGCTTCGAAATACCGTTATGATTTTGGTACATAAAAAAAAATTATGTGTTAAATTAAATATTAAAAAATCTAATAAATTAATATCATTTTGTTATTGGGATAAATATATAAATTAAATAAGGGCAAAAAATGAAAAAAAAATTTTGTTTTGAAAAAGGACATAACTCAATTCTACGCTTGACTTAACCAAAATGAGCTGCTATGCATGAATCGATTACTTAACGGTTATTTTCGGCCCAAAAAAAAAAATGGTTTAGTTTCTGTTTAGGTTTAATAAAAAAGTAATGGTAACGGTAATGGTAATGGTTACGTGTTTAATCCCTGATATAAGCTACATAATAAACATTTTGGGTACCTTTAATTCGTTACATCGTATTAAATTTACATACGCCCATCTGGTCACACTGATTGCTGATTGCTATTATTGTTGCTGTTGTTGCTGTTTCACAATACGGTTAATGTCATAAATCCCTGCAGCTAACTGTACAAAACACAGTTCGGGCCCAGTCAAATGGAGGTGGCTATAAAAGAGGGACACGGTGACTCGGGAAGTTGAAGGTGGGAGGAAGGAGTCTCACTCGTTACATACGAGTATTTTATCGTGCCTGCTGCCTGTCATTGCCATTGCTTATTGGCCTTATAAGGCTTGGCTCTCAGGGCTTGCCAAATGTTGCCCAGCTGTGTCAATGGCCATGGCCATGGCAATGGCATTGCTTTTGTCTTATTTGGAATTGTTGTTGTTGTTGACTCTTTCACCCACTGACTGCAGCCATCGCCCCCTTCCTTTCGTTCACCTCCCCCTTTCTTAACCCTTCTGTGCATCGCAGATATCGTTGGTAATTTTTCAGTTCCAGGCTGATTGTTCAGTGAGTTGAGCTCGACTCTGACTCTGACTCTGACTTAGTTTGTTTTTTGTGCAAGAGGTCATCGTTTGCGGTTGTCCGTCTCTTTCTCCCACTCTCTCCCCCTCTTTCTCTGTCTCGTCTATCTATCCATCAGACTGTCTCCTGAATGTTTGCTTACTTTGCACTATGGTAAAAAACCTCATATTGTGGCATAAAGTAAACTTTTTTGTTGTTTTACTTTTTTGATTTTCTATTTTTATTTCTATTTCTATTATTTTTTGTAGATCTTTAGATGTTTGAAGCTCCATTAAAGTCAGCTGATTAAGTGCTGTCAAATTTAATGTAACAAATAAATAAATAATTAAATTATTTTAAAAGAATTTATGCCAATATTTTGGGTTTTTCTACCACAGTGCTTTGTTGGGCATTTGTTTTTTTTTTGTGTTATCTATTGCCGCGCACGTCGGGTCACATTAACGGTGCTTTCTCAACGCTCGAGTTCTGCAATTTGATTTCCTTTACTTACCTCAACTTACCTTTGAATTTTCGCATGCTTCCCTCCTGCCCCGCCCCCTCTGTCCCGCCTCCTCTGCCCACCGACGGCGAACACAACGGAAAAAGTTCAGCGCAGTGAAAAACAAACAATTAAAGTCATCAGAACTGTAACAATTGATGTTGCCATTGTTGTTGTTGCCATTGTTGTTGTTGTTGTTGCTCACTTGTTGACTTGATTGGAACTTGCCACACGAATTTCCCTTGTCACAAACTCTCTTTCCTTTTCACCCGCATTCAACTTTGTGGTTACATAATCTGATGCGATAGAAATAGCCATAAATAAATTATAGAACATTTCAAGCGAATCTATTTGCAGCTTGCAGATACATTTCTATCCCGAAATTATCTCTATATAATTTTTAATGCTTTATTTAGTAAGATATACTCGCCTTAAATACATACATTTGTACGGTTAAAGAAAAAATTAGAAAAATTATTTCTTTTATTTTGTATTTTTAAAATTGTTTCCGAAAAACTTAGTTTTTTTAGTATAATAGTCTTTATTCAATACCTATTTACCAATGTTTTAAAATGTAATAAAAAAACGGGAATCTATATTCATGCTCAGCTTTTTATTATTAAAAATTTGTTTGAAATGTCCAAATGACTCTCCTTTCTATTTTTTGTTCCATCACTGTATGTATCTTCGGACTTTTTTATATGTTTTATAATTCATAATTTATTCGAATAAAAAATATTTTATTGTAGTATAAATTTAATTTAATTTCTTTGGTGTTTACTTATTATTTTTCAAATAATTTCCCAGATTTAAAAGAACCAGAATCTGAAAAATCACTTGCTAATTATCAAAAATAGTCAATCTAAAAACTAAAAACTTAAAAGGAGGACTAAGAGATCTTACAATACATAAACTGTTCCCTATGTTTTTCTTAATATTCACTTTCTGGGCCGTACCATCATGACGGCTCTCTTGAAGGAGTACTCGTAGCCCCGTAAATAGTACCAGTTGACGCCCTTCGCATGGCTGTTGTCTTTATATTTGCCCGCCAAGTTGCTGTAAAATGACAAATTTATAAGCGGAATTTCAAATAAAACATCATCATACCTGTAGTGACAAGTATTGTACCACCAGGCGCCAGTAAATCGCTGAGCGCAGTTTGTCGTATCACGATCATTATCACGATCAAATGTTGAAAATTTCATGGTATGATGATATGAGAGGGAATCGGCGGCGGTTCCACTTGCCTTGCCCAAGGTGTGCAATGCAAATTGTTCATCCTCGTCTCCGATTGCAAATTTCTCATACTTCTCAAACTTTTCAGTTCCCTCAAAATCCTCGAGAACTACGAGCAACTCTTGACTGTACTCTCCAGTTAGTGCGTGTATTTTATCTAAGCCTAGAAAGAACTCGCCATCCAAATCTCCGAATCCCTTTTTGTAGGTATTCCAGTTTCGATAGAAGTCCACACTGCCATCCATTCGTCTCAAAATGATCGTCCAACCTCCGCCCTGAGTCTCTGCATCGCATGTCACTCTAAAGTTGTGTTTACTGTAGCTGGGAATGAGTATATCGTAGATTCCACTTCGATTGGAATTGGCAGTTGCCTCAGCACAATTGTGTACATGAGATTTCAAATGATGTTGATCTGTTCTTATGATTGAATCATTGGGCAACTTTCCCTGACGTTCCAGCTCCGCTCTAAAAATAGTTATAGTTTAGATCTGTATTATGTTTAAGAAAAGAAAACTCACCTTAATTCGGTTAACTGGGAACTAATCGACAGAAATGCTTTAGTCTCATTGAGCTCGGAAATCTGAATAGAATCGGAATTTAGTATGTATGAATTTATTAGTAATACTATAAAAATTATCTTCGACAACATTTTGCGACTGTTATCAACCAGTAGAAGACTGAATTTATACGACTGAACTGAAAATCTGCCTTTCATATCGTACTTTTATAGCAAAGTCAAAAATTTCTTATCTTTTATTAACTTGCGATAAACAAAATGACTATGCAAAAATGTTTATAATCTTCTGATTCATGTAATACATATTTTAGATAAATAAATCAAATAGACTTGTGTATTTTTATTATGTTATCAGTTCTGATTTTGTGATGTTCCTTCAAGATAAATAATTTCTAGCGTTCTTTGTTTTGTAAATTATTTGTCTTCGACAAGGGCGTAGTCAGCTTTGTGTGAAGGGGAGGCAACATTTTTTAGTCTTTTTGTGCCTATAAACAAGTTTATTAACAGTAAAATGAAAGTAATGTAAATTATTTATTTGTCAGGGTATAATTATAATGAAAGCTTAATTTAAAAAAATTAAAAAAATATTAACTAAGGTTTTCTTTAAATAAATAAACCAAAATTGAAATTACTTGTTAAATAATATAAATAAATTGCCAAATGTACAATAAAGAAATATTACTAGAATAATGTAAAAATTTGGAAATAAAGAACACTGAACAAATTACAGAAAAATTTATAAGTGTAGAACCATTTAGAAAAATTTGATAAAAAAAAAATAAAGACATCCGTTTAAATTCTAAGACTTAACCTTTCTCTTGTGTCTTAATGTATGTACTTTGTAGATTTTGATCAGTAGTGTCGAAAATTCAAAAATTCAATCCCATGGGATAGGAACTCATAATTCTGTCGGCGTCGCAGCCAACACACGTATAGAGAGAGAAAGAGAGAATGCGTGTGTTCTATAAATAGCACGTTCGTCGGCTTGTTCTCTCACGATGCGTGTGTTCGGCTTTTTGCTCTCTCACAAAGCATCTGATCCATTTCGATTTCAGTGAGTTCGGACACCACTGACTTAGATACATGAATAATTTGTGCAACCAATTTGAAGTGATAATGAGTTTATTTAGGCGTGGGCGTAGTTGGCGCTCCGATTTGCTAACCTAGTCTAAAAGGTAATCTGTCCGTAACAGAAGAGAGCAGAGCAGAGAAGAGTCGAAGATGGCAACACATTGTGCCACATTTGAGGAGCACTTAACACCTCCTCAATTCCCGCTAACTGTTGAATTGAAAGACCTTGCTGGGATGTGTGCAACTGTGCCGCATTATAATTGCAAACTGATTAAAATGTAAATCATTCACAAGAAGAATCTGTATTTTTTTTTCTGCTGTTGCTTCACAGACAACGAATTTGAAATTGCAGAAGTTCTTAGTAAATTTTGCTTTCGAAATCAGCAAAAAGGGAGTGTTAAGGGGGACAGAGGGGGTGTGGTTGGGGTTAGGTTAATGGGTTGGTCTACGGAGTGTAACTTGTTATTTGCTGTAATTAATTTTGAAGCCAAAGTGCTAATTAATTCAGAGCTTCAGGTGAAGGCGTTGGAAGCGTAAATCGCAAATTGTGCTCAACATCCGCCGGACAGCGTCAAATCGTTGTTGCTGTTGTTGTTGTTGTTGGTAGAAACACAGAAGCTGCCGCCGTGAAATTAATGACCAAAAGCGAACTCCAAAGTTAGGCGCTGCCAAAGTAATTTCTCAAGAATTTCAAACGACAGGAAACTTGCATAACTGTACAAAAGTCTCGAAAAGGTTCTTAATGAAGTTTGCTGTGTGGTTGCAGACTTACGCAATGTCAGGCCAAATCACAGATGAGATGTCCCGTCTCCAGCTGGGCCAAGTTAACGCAGCCAGCAGCCAGCAGCCAACTCTCTGAGCCAATAGTAACGCCTACCAATACCTTTAATTATAGTCCCCAGTCCCGCCAAGGACTTGCAGCCCGCGGGGCAAAGTGACTCTAGATATCTAGCTACAGTTTCATCTGCAGCCTCAGCTTCAACTTCAGCTTCAGCGTCAACTTCAACTTGAGCTGACCAAACATGACGCACGTATAGAAAACATATTTCAAACTAAACAAACTCATCAGAAAAAATGCTGGAACGCGTGCAAAATTAAAAGTAAAGCGAGAAAAAATGTAGACAACGCGTCAGTGAAATGAGGAGGGCAGATAGAGAGAGAGAGAGAGGGAGAGAGAGGGATAGCGAAGAGGGGGAAGCTAAGATATTTCTGGCTGAAACTTAAAGCGTGCACTTAGAAAAAAAAAAAGACTGATATTCAAATATTTACATTTTGATTTAATCTCATTATTTTAAAAATGTCCCAGAATAAATGTGGAACTTTAATAATATGATTAATTTAAATAGATTTTACATTAGGTATTAAAATAAAAAGCATTTTATTTTCTATTAATTTATATATTGATTTCAATTAATTTAAGTATGAATTAAAATAAAAAATACTTATTATTTTAATACAAAGCGTACACGTAGAAAGAAGCATTATTCAAAATTCTAATATTTACATTTAATTACATTACATTTTATATGGTTATATTATTTTGTTCCCTAGGTTCAGGAAAATTATGGTTTTATTCAATCAGCTTTAATAATACACATTTAATTTATTTCTAAATTAAATCAAAGATCGCCATAAGAAAATAAAAACAATTGGTTATAATTTTGTTATCTTGTAACTAATTATTTAATATGTCTAAATGTGTGAAGAATATAAAATTCTTAAAATATAAGAAAAAGTTATAAGTTGTAACTTTTGGTAACAAAATTAAATATATAAGAAAATTGAAGAAGTGGTTGAATCCAATCAATTCAAAAAGAGTATCTTAGCAACATCTAATAATAATATAAGAAGTAAAGAATATATCTTATAATAATATAGAACAAAAGCAAACCTCATGCAAAAGAACTTATAATTTAATATTTATTTATTCATTCATTCATTCATGAGTTCATTTATTCATTTATCTATTCATTCATTCATCCGTGCATTCGTTCATTCATTAATTTATCCATTTATTCATTTGTTCATTCATACATTCATTCATTCATTCATTTATTCATCCATTCATTCATTTATTTATTTATTTATATTTATTGTATTTATATTTTTTTATTTGTTTATTTATTTTTTTATGAGTGTTTACGCTTTTTCTCTGAGTGTATGGAATGCCGCTTGTTATGCGCTGCACAGGAGGGTCGACAGCGCATCGTCAAGGTCGTCCGATTGGATCGTTTGGGGCGTAGACTAAGGCTGCTCCCCTTTTCCGACGCATGGCCAATGATTCATGTCATGGCCAAAAACACATTTGGCCTAAAAGGCGCCCACGCTTCGAGGTGACGCCTCAGCAATAAAAGCGCGAAAAATTCTAAACTTTCCTTTTTCTTAATGCAGTTTGAATGTGCGATCTCTGTGCAAAAGGGCCGCTGGCAATTTAGTAATTATAAAATGATTAATTTTTGTGCATTTTCTCAACACCTTCCACTTAGCAGCGGACTGCAATAATAAAGGGGACCTTTTTTTAGTTTCTTAGTTCTTTAGACCCTGGGCCAGGCGTTAAAGCTCAACTACTGTCGATTTAAGTGCCGTTGGGTCCGTTGGCCGTTGCACATTGCACATGGCCGTGCAGGGTATCATTAGGCCGGGCAAAACAATTTAAAATAACTGCCGCAACTAGCATAATAATATTAAGACGGCGACTCAAGTCAATGGCTAGACAATTTTCATAATGGCCAGAAATAAATCTGCAGCCGGAGTTGCCACAGCAACAACAACAACAGCAACTACAACAGCTGGCACAACAACCCTGGGAACGGTTGAAAATGCGATGCACAACTTAATTAATAAACTAATGAGCAGTTTGCAGTTTGCAGCCAAACGAGGTGCATTCTTATTCTTGGTATGGGCACAGCCTGAAGAACCCAAACAGCCAGAGATTATCTCTCATCTCCCTCCCTTTTTCTCTCTTTCTCTCTTTCCTTTGCGGCCACTCTCTGAGCCCAGCCCATTTGAGAAATTAAAACAAATGTGCAACGTGCAAAAATGCCAAAAAAAAATATAAAGATATCTCAAAACTAAAGCTGCGAACGTGTTAAGCAACCCCAAAAATACATACAAATATGTTTGATTTATGTCCAAGTGTATTGGGAAATACCTACCTTGAAATACGTGACAGTAAAGCAGTGCGAGATTGCGAAATAAGTGAGAGATTAAAGACACTGACATCACTGGCACTAAATATATGAGCTCGAAATCGAGTGTATTTTGAATTGAAGCAAATTTGAAATAAATGATGTCATTAATTTATGATAGACACTATATATTAATGTATGTATTTATAATACTCTATCTAAGATCTGAAGCGTGCTTGAAAAGATACAGCTATTTATAAATTTATTTATTTAATGGCGACTATAGTAAGTGCAGTAGCAAAAAATTAATTTTAAAAATTGAAATAAAATTAAAAACTTGGAATGATATTTAATAACTATTAATTATGTATGCAATTAATATTTTAAGAGAGTATAAAAATTTAAAATAAAGTATAAAACTGATAAGCTGAAAATTAATCTCATTTTAATTTTGCACTTAGCAGTGTATATTTGAAAAGCAGTATAATAAGTTCCTAATTATTTAAGGCATAGATATTTAACTGAAGAAAATATTAGATGTTTTGATATCAAGCAAGTGGGAAAGGCTACAGTCGAGCTCCCGACTATAGGATACCCCTTACTTTTTAAAATTAACTTTAAATATTTTTTTATAGCACACTTTTAGGCACTTACATTGTTAAAAAACTTTAGTCAGCCATTACAACCTTTCTATTCGTCCGATTTTGTTGCGATTTTGTAGAATGATTGATAATAATAGTACTTAACGTTAATTAGTGAAAATATCCTAATACCACATGATGTTGATCCAGAATGTATATACTTAATAGGGTCGAAGATGCTTCCTTCTCCCTGTTACATACATTGCAACGAATATAATATGCCCTTTTACTTATTTTTCAGTAACGGATATGAAAATATCCATTTCGTCTTAAAGTTCTTTAAGTGTATAGCTGATAGACGAATGTTTTATGGTGTATTTAGATTCGAGCGTTTTACATTTATGACTTGAATATTCAATGCTTAATAAAGTCATAAACACAGCGCTTAGATGGTTAGAGCAAGTTGTAAATATAGAGATATTCACCTTAGGCGAGGGTATAATCCAGAGTTGGGTTTATACTTTGACATATGTCATTAAGTTCTGACTTGAGACTGGAGAGATGTGAGAGCATTTTACGCCTTTTTTCCATTTAAGTGTTAATCTTGAAGTGTTTGTCTGAATGATGAAGCTTCAGCTTATAAATATTAATGGCCTAGACATACAGATATACAGGGGCTGAGGACTCTCGCCTTCAGCCAATGGTTCATTCTCCATGCAGGAGGAGCTGGAGATGTCGTAGACCAAAGCAGCTTCAAGAGTCGAAGTAAATCATTTTGTTTTCACTATTTCACTCGGGTTTAATTATCACAATTCCAGATTTGGTGCATGTTCTGGCCACAATTGCCTGTTGGCTCGAACAGCTCATAAATTGTGGCACGAACAAGTTGATGCTGACGGCGACGGCTAACACAAAATAAAATAAAACAGAAGAGCAGCAAGAAATATTTATTGCAACTTGTAAATTGAAAATAGTCTTAGTTTAAGCTTTAGCTTTAGCTGTTGTTGCAACCGCAAGTTCCATTCAAATCAGGGAAAACTGATAGCCTTGCAGGCAGAATCGACAACATGATGCGCGTATTAACATGGACACAGACCTCTGTAAGTAGTACTCACTGTACTGTACCACATACCAAAGATGGCACCGGCAACATCGGCCAACAACTGTAACTGCAATTTGTACACTGAAATCAAATCAATTACTAAAAAGGT